>APFE031556090.1:146497-249219 GCA_000404065.3 Pinus taeda
GGGCCTCAAAACGGCTCCGGAAGTTCAGGACCCGAAAAACTGCTAAAAATAGTAAGTTGTGCTACAAGTAAGGAAACTGAAAATGCTGAGAAAGATAATGGTGGGGGTCCAGGTGGACTTGGCAGGTGGCCACCAATATCCACCTGGATCAGCTACCTAGGTCCTTGGACCTGTGGGTTATGATACCGCCTTGGCCCTCCATCATTATCCATGCCTAAGGGCTCATGTTGTGCTATGCTCCAGGCTAAGAATATCCTCTTGAGAATCACCCCATCAATAGGATACCAACGCATGATCACCCCCAATCCATCGTCTGACATGGATCTCACACGTAATTGTCCATATATGGAACAATCCCATCGTGTTGATGTTGCGCCATGCTCAACTCATGTCGCTCTACTTGCTCAACCAACAAGCTCCATCTAGAAAAATCTACCATTTCTCCAATGTATAGAGGTGGGTTGATAGTGTGCCCTACCTATGTACTCTTGAAGAGGGCTGCTCTGTATCTTCAAAGTATACTCCTCTTGCATCCTTGCTAGGAACCTTAGCCGTCCCTCAACGCTAGATAGCTTGTCTGCTGACTCGACATTAGCTGATTCACAGAGTAGATATGGGTGCAGAGATTTGCAACAAGGGTTTGCAATTGTAGATCTCCGTAGGGCAAGAAGAGAAAAGCACACAAAGGCGAAATTTCCAGAATTTCTCAGAAGGTTTCCAGTTTCCAGGAGGAGATGTGTAATTTCTAGTAGTAGAAGGTTGTAGCAGACTTACCAGTTCAACCAGTGTGTGCTTCAGGAGCAGCAGTACATTTGCTAGAATCCAGAGGAGGACTTCCAGAAGGTAGAGTGAGTTGCCCAGAAAAGAGTAACAGACAGTGTGAGCGATGGAGAAGGATTTTGGATGCAGGTGAGAGCAGATTTGTGCATTTTTGAGGGGGTGTGAATAGCATAAGGAAAGTCGAGTAGGAAGGAGAAGGAGATTTCCCGCACTAATCTCCAGTTTATTTGAGTTTCGCAGAGATGGCCATAACAGGACTTAGAGACCATGATAGACTTGACGAAGTCTCAAATTTTGGCGTCTGGAAAGGCGGAGTGTAGTTCCTATTAGATGAGCATGGCTTGAAGGAGTTCGTGACAAATGTCATGGCAGAACCATCAGATCCACAACAGCTGGCAACCTTCAATAAGAGATGGCCAAAGCCAAGAGAATGGTCCTAGATGGGGTTCGTGATCATATTGTCTCGCATATTCTAGAGAAGACAACAACAAAAGACATGTGGGAAGTCGTTGTGAAGTTATATCAGGATCTGTCTAAGAATTGTGAAATAATTCTCAAGGAGGAGCTGAGGACAACGAAGATGCAAAAGGGTGAGAGCGTGACCTCCTATCTCACCAGGATTCAGAGAGCCCGAGATGAGCATGCAACTATTGGAGAAAAACTAGCTGATGGTGGACTGGTGTGGACATCTCTAAACGGGCTTAGCAAGGAGTGATGAACCTTCGTTCAGAGGATTACTGGACAAGATCAACTACCAGGATGAGAAGGCCTGTGGAGTGACTTCACTCAAGAGGAGTTGAGGCCAACCTCATCGAGGGAGCTATCAACAATAGTTGGAAGGGACCGGAAATTGAAAAGGAAGAAGAAGAAAGCCGTTGCAAGTAAGGGGAAGGAGAGGAAAGGTGCTAGTTAGGGACAAAAATGTAAAGGAGGAGAGAAAAAAAAAGGAATTGCCGAAGGTCAAATGCATCAGATTTGTTGAGTTTGGTCACTACATCACCCAGTTTCCAAAGGGGAAGAAGGACAAGAATAGACATCAACTTTGACAGAGATAGATGAGTTAACCTCTAGATTGGAGGAATTCGCATTGATAGCAGTGATACCTCCAAATGGGGGAAGAGCATGATGCTTCAAAGACTAGGATGGGTAGGGTCCATGGGTAAGCAATAGGAAGTCCAGTTCAGATCTAGTTGCTGTTCACATGGATCAACACCTTTGCTACGAGAGCCCACAATACATAGAAGTTGGTGGAGATGTTAGCAGGCGCAGTCAGACCTTGAAGGATAATGCAAAGCTAGTTATAGTCTGATGCATGAGCAACAATTGCGGAGCTAGTTTAGTGCAGTCAGGTGCTCCGTAGACAGTGTTGAGCTAGTTGCAGTCAGAGGACTCAAGGGATAGTTGCAGTGGCACACTAGATCTGTAGAGATCAAGTTTCTAGTTGTAGTTACAGGAAATTTGTTTTGGAGGCAGTGCGAATTGCCCAGTTGCATGGTGTAGGTGCAGTTTTAGCCAGAGTGAGACTCCATAAGGGAGTTTCCATCCAATAGAGATTTCCGAGTTCTATTTTAGACGAAGATCAAACTCACTATTGCAATAGTTGCAATAATAGAGAGCATTAGCAACAACAATGTGAGGTGGATCAAAGTATGCGTAGTGGTTGATGGACGGTGTTGTAGGATTATATTCTTCACAACGATTTCTAGTAACAGGGAGTCAGATCAGTGTGAGATGTGAAGAAAGGAGGTGCAACAATTGTCAGACATAAAAAATGTGGTTAGTCCAACTATATGATGTAGAGGAGTATTATGGGAAAAACACCTTCCTTGCTAATAGGGAGTGTTAGTTTATGGATTTGGAGTAGCATCAGACAAGTGTTCTAGTCTCTAAGGTGTCAGAGAGGCTAAGAAACACGAGATCTCCAAAATCTAGAAAAGGTTTTGAGAGAAAACACTTAGAAACCTCTCAATTAAATTAATTAATCAATAATTAAAAAGTTCCTAAGTCTATCTTTAGGAAAATTGATTAATTAATGGGTATTAATTGAGGAAATCAATTTTTGCTCTAGAGACTTTTAGAAAGTGACTTGATGAAGTCTGAGATGGTTTGAGCCATTGATTACGATTAGATCTTGGCTGTTGATGCTCCAGCGAGAGATTATAAAAGCAAGTCGATGGGATGGAGAAAGACACTGTTGTGAAGCAAGGGAGCAAGGCAGTGTGAATTAAATAGTGCGTAGTATTCAACAAGGGAAGGATTCGAACTAGGCAAGTTGAGTAGTAGGGGTTTGCAGCGAGGAGAATTTGCAGAGAAATTCTCATGTGGTTTTCAAGTTTCCAGAGTCAGGGAAGGAAGGCCGAATTATCTAGCAGGGAGGTCGAATTCTGTAGTGCGAGTTGCTGGGTGAGGGGTTGATTCAGTTGCTAGTGCTTGGATCAAGTCCTGGGAGGTGTAGCGAATTGTTTCTAGAGGCAGAGACAGGTAGGACGACTCATCTGGAGGAGTTCCGAATGCAGGTCGAACTCTTCAGAGTAGGCAGTGCGCATTTCCAGTTCAATTGTGCAAATTAGCTAGGAAGTATGAGTTTGTTGAGGAGAGGCCAGGATAGTTGCTCCAAGGGAAAAGACTTTCCCGGTACAGTTTCCATTTGAGAAAAATTGTTGGAGCTGAGCCAGGAAGGCCAACAATTGTAATTCTCCATATTTGCTACATGATAAAATAAACCCTCATTTGTTGCACCACTTTTCCCTTCAGGGTTTTTCCGGGGACTTTTAGTCCAACATATTGGTGTCTAATTTTATTATTTGTGTACATCTATTTTTCAGTTACAGATTTATATTCCACAACGTATTTTATTTGTGAAAAATGCATTAGTGAGTTATTTGCTATTTGCCGTAAACAAATAAATTGTATTTAGTTAGGAGAATAATTTCCTATAGGTGCATTCAAGGAATTTTCACACTTACACGTCTAAGTGCTCTTCATGTTGGACCATCAAATATGACTCATTCCTCATGTCCTCTCGAGTGTCTTCTTCTTGGCCTTCCTCACTCATGGAATCAATCTGCTGCTCATCATTTTCCACCATCAAATATGGATGCACACTGAAGTCTGCTCATGCTCCCCAGTGGTGTCGTCATGAAAGTCAAAGAACTCAACTATAGAAAAAGAAATTTTATTTGAATGGTCAGAAGGAATCTCCTCCAGTTCTACCTCTATCATCTCCTCTGTATCACTCAAACATGAGTGGTTAGGTCCCCAACGTCCCTTGCAAATAAAGCAAAGACCTTTCCTTCTTCGTTCATTCTTGCTGTCATCTTGAATCTTCATATCCTTGTTGTCTTCACTTGATTGGTCAGATGCACAATCTCACATCTTTCTTAGCTCCTCCTTGGTCAACTGCCTTTGAATAATCTCATATTTTGCTCAATCAACCTTTTTGTCAATTCATGAGCAGCAAGTGAGACAATCTAATCTTTCCTCCAAATGGCCAACAACCTAGATTGCAATGGCTTGTAGATGGCCCCATCATCACCCAAAATTCCAACCATGATCTCTAAAACCGTGACCCTCTTTCCAAAGGTAGGGCTCACGATATCATGTAATCCCTGAAAACTTTCTTCTATCAGCGAGAAAACATCACTCACAATGTCATCGTTGTAAGGGAGCATATGTGAAGTGTTAATTTTTAGGGCTAGATTGTTCTTTGCTGTAGATAGTTGCATTTTCAAACTCATATTTTCAATATTTTCAATATTTTCATATAACATTCACCCATAAGATCATTTCATTTTTAGCAATTATGTAGAGAGAACAATAACATCAACAATGTAGCGGAACAATAAAGAACAGTAGAAGAAAAACTCATAATAGAGACACCAAAATTTAGGTCAAAGACCAGGAATCGTTATTAAATACTCCTTAATATTACTATCTACTCCACATGGAATCGTTATTGGACATGAGGACTACTTCCTACAGGGCTGTTTTTATTATGAGACTTTATATAGTATTGAATCGCATAAGAGTTAATGATTCATAGTTAGTTATTGTGAATGAATATTCTATTCACCTACAAAAGTTGTGATTCTTCACAACAATGCCACGATACACAACAATCCCATGATATATGAACAAACTAGGCTAAACTTTTGTACAAATTAGTGTCACGGATTTATTTGCTAGACCAAAAGAATTGTTTTTGTATTTATCAGTGGTGGTAGCAATGTCTCGATGGTGGTAGTGTCTTTGTTGATGATTGCAATGGCGGTGGAGTAGCTGGAATGATGTGCATAGGGAGCGAAAGCAAAACTGGGGGTTGACAATGTCAATTGTACCCGACTACAGTTAAAGCACAGGCCGTAATGCAGAGGGAAGGTCAGTGCGTTTTTCTTTTCTTTTCTCTCTTTTTTTTTAATAATTATTATTTATTTATTTTTCATTTATTTTTATTGTTTTTTTAATATATCTATATATATATATATCTATATCTATATCTATATATATATAAATATTTTAATATAACTATTTTTTTCTTTCTTTTCTTAAATGGCCAAGGGTCTTTGACGAAATCAACAAATGGAGAAACTTCAAGCTCTGGGTAGTGTAGTGCTTGATCGCGACAACAACTACATTGACGAAGACTTTAATAACCAATGGTCGGGATCAGAGAACGTGGCTCTGATATCACTATAACGAACAAAGTTCGTATACTCAAAGGAATGCTTTGATATGAGTGTTTTAAAAAGCAGGGGTCGAATCGGTGGCCGAAATGGAATGGTTGGTTGGGTTGCTATTGAGTCGACCGAGCCAGTCACCGACTTGGCCGAATCGGTAACAACTTGGTCGGCTCTGTAACAACCCGACCGACTCGACTCTTTGAAAAAGATCCCGAAGCACATTTGTCAAAAGTTGTTCCGCCTACTACATACCAACCGTTGGGTTGTTGTTTGTTGCATATTTATAGCCCTAAAGTAATCTATCACTGTGAGAAAGTTTTGAAAATTACAAGGCCGAAGTATGGTTATCCTAGTGGCATGAATTAGAAAACTGAAACAATGCATTGAGCCATGCAATGTTTTTAAAAAGGCAAACGTTTTGGCAATGGACTAATAGATACATATTTACCTTTGATTGTTCTGGAGCTTGACTAGAATTAAATCAAGGGTTTTGGGACTTCATTAGGGGCAGATTTCTTGAAATCATCTCAAGCAGTCTAGGTAGAAGCATGAGACATACCGTCTGTAGCAAAGGCACAAATTTGAAGACATTTGTTGATCAGTTCATTGGCTTATCATTTGGGAAGCTATGATTGGTTGTAGAGAATTGGTGTTATTGTTGTTGTAATCTAGTGATTATCCTTGGGCTGAGGCATAAAATAATCTTGGCATTGGTGGCTAAGTATGAACTTTGTATTGGATAGTGCACTGGGTGCCATTTTGATATAATGGATATATTCATGAGCCTACTTTGATCATATGTTGTCTTCTCTATATATTCTAAAGATTTATGTTTGGAAACATGAATGAAAATCTTTAAAATTATGTTTTTTATAAAAAATAAATATTTAATGTATTTTTTATAACGACCGTGTCATTGAAATCAAACCGGCCGAGTCGATACTGAGTCGGAGTTTTAAAACATTGTCAAATACCACTGTAACAAACAAAGTAAGACAAGTAATTGTATGTTGAATATTATATAAAAGAATTGGTGAGATGATATGAGGTGATGTGAATGTTACAAATGAGGCCTGCTTATACACCTAGGTAGGTGCCTCTTCATGAATGGTCATTCTTTAAGACATGCCTTTTCATTAGTAATGACTAGTTAGTTAACTTATTATGATTATTATTGTTTAGATTAATTTTATGTAAATTATATTCATAACAAACACCTATGCAAATGAGATCTAATGATGCAAAATGAGATGCAATGAGAGAAAGGGTTAATGATTAGACAAGTTATCCTCACGCTAAGAGAAAGACCAATGCAAACACACTTCTTAGCACACAATGATCTCCAAGATCTTCTTGGATGTGATTTAGCTCCGAACTTTTGTGGAGGGGCTAGAACACATGAGATCTCCAAGACCCAGAAATCATTTGGAGAAATTCCACCCAGATTGTCTTTTATTAAAGTAATTAATATTTTTAATGAGGTTCCTAAGTCTAAACTTAGGAAAATAAAAATATTAATGAGTATTAATGAAGGTATGGGTGAGAAGCTTCTGAGATGAGGATAAAGTCTAATTTAATCGTAGCCATTGATTAGGGACTTAATCTCGGTCGTTGATTCATCAACAGGAAAAGTATAAGAGAAGACTTGAGAGTCATTTGGAGACACACCGGGCAAATACTCAGTAACCTGAGGGAAATTGATTTTCAAGGAGGAGTTCGATTTCAGTGGGAGAGTTGCAGGGTGAAGGAAGAGGAGGGCATCAACATCAGTCAAACGCTGATGAGGAGGTGACACAGAGCATCATAGGGACAACGCAGAGGGAAGATCAGAGAGACAACATAGCAAGGGACGCAGACCCCACACAGGGCTCATGCAGAAGTGATGCAGTGAACGCTGAAGGGTCTCTAGGGTGTCAGAATTTCTTCAAAAGCAAGGGGAAAATTGTCTCAGGTGTTTCTCTCAGAGGGGTCTCTATATTTTGTAAAATCGTTCCTTATAAAGAGATTGTTGTTGAAGAATAATAAATAAACCTTCATCTGCTACACCGGTTTTCCCACATTGGGTTTTTCCAGGGACAAATGTCCAAAAATCACTGTGTTGATGTGATTGATTCTTGTGCTTGTATATCACTGTTATTTTCTCTTCACTATTAGGTGACAACTGCAGTAGAATTTATTTTGATGTTTACTGAAGGGTTTTGTAAATAACTTATTTAAGTTAGGAGAAATAAATCAGCTATTGCAGTAGATTTTCATGTTAGAAATTTTCACATGGTATTGGAGTAGAGATCGGGCAACAGGATTAGAGAATCTGCAATGAGTTGGGAGCATGATGCTAGGGCAACAACTCAGAAGGACTCACGCAATTCTCCCGGGAAAGAGGAAAGCACGAAGATTATGTATCACAACTATTCTATGTTAGTTTTGAGATTGGAAGAAGAAGTCGCTTGCTTAGCAAGTTCTGCTTCCTCTGAGGTTTGGTATATTGATAGTGGAGCTTTTGCGCACATGACAGGAATACGGAAATGTTTTTCGAGCTATCAGGAAGAACAATTGAACTTCCAAATCACCATGGGAAATAAGTCAAAATGTACCCTCGTAGGGAGAGGTACTATAGTCTTTCAAACAGAAGCAAGGGGGTCGGCTTCGAGCGACCAATGTGCTGCATGTGCCAGGATTGGGGATGAACTTACTCTCTATATCTCAGTTACAAAAAAAATGGCTATGATGTTTTCTTCATTGGGAAGAAAGTATATGTCAAACATCCGAGTTGGAAAAAGAAGGCCCAAATTTGGGTAAGAAGTAACAGGTTGTATAAGTTACAGCTAGAATCTCCAATGGCACTAATAGGCAACAGTGGGGAAAATTTGAATGAACTATGGCACATGAGGATTGGACACTTGTGCCATGGGGCTCTAAGAATTCTCGGAAGAACCATCACAGGAGTTCCAGAGTTGAGTACCAAACGAGACGATGTATGCAAAGGGTGTGCACTAGGCAAGTACGCCAAAGCCGCTTATTCCAGAAGTAACAGTAGGGATAAGAGTGTTCTAGGATTGATACACTTAGATATCTGCAGACCCATGTCCACAAAAGCTCTTAGTGGTGCTGAATACTTCGTCACCTTCATTGATGACCTTTCCAGGAAGACTTGGATCTACTTTACAAAAACCAAGGATGAGGTTTTGGATCGATTCAAAGAGTTTAAGGCTCTGGTTGAGAATCTAACTGGGAAGAGGATGAAAGTGCTGCGCTCGGACAATGGTGGAGAATACATTGATAAGGACTTCACTAATTTCTGCGGAAGGGAAGGCATCAAAAGAGAATGGACAACTCCTTATAATTCAGAGTAGAATGGAGTGGCAGAGAGGAAAAACAAGACTATTGTTGAAGCAACAAGGGCGATGTTGTATGATCAGGATATACCCAAATTTCTATGGGCAGAGGCATGCAACACAACTATGTATGTCCAGAACAGGACTCCTCACAGGGCATTAGGTAAGATTACTCCGGAGAGTGTCTTCACCGGTAAGAAGCTTGAGGTGAGTCATTTCAGAATATTTGGGAGTTTGGCATATTGCCATATACCTGAAGAAAAGAGGAAGAAATTGGATCAAACTGCAGAAAAATAATATCTTGTGGGATATAGCAAGAATGCTAAGGCATATAGAGTCTATCTTCCGGGAAATAGGAATATCGTAGCTCAACGGGATGTAAAGTTCATGGAGGACAGATCTTTCAGGAAATCCCCAGAAATGCCTTCCAAAGAGCAGTCAAAGGATGATCCATTGGTCCAACCACTTTGACCAGCAGAAACCAACACTAGTATTTCTCCTAAAGACAAAATTCCAGAGGCATCACAACAGGTGGAGTCTCAGGAAGAGGAGGAGCAAATAGATCTACCCACTATCAGTGGAAGAACGAGCCGAGAACTTCGACAAATACTACAAGATGCAGAGGATTTCGTTTGAGCTCTTAGGAACGAGGAAAAGGAGCGTAGACAGACAGATAGGTACCAAGCCTTGGTGGCTTAGGTTTGAGAACCCTCTAGTTTTGAGGAGGCCATTCAACATCAAAGAATGGGTAGATGCCATGGTGGAGGAATACAGTTCCATAATGGTCAATGATGTCTGGGAAGTGGTACCTAGGCCTCAGGACATGTCAGTTGTAGGTTCGAGATGGATCTACAAGGTCAAATATGTTGCAGATGGCAGTGTGGAAAAATACAGAGCCAGGTTCGTGGCTAAGGGGTATGCCTCAGTAGCCAGGTATACTTCTATTAGATCCGTGATATCCCTTGCAGTGCAAATGGGGTGGGAGATTCACTAGATGGATGTCAAGATTGCGTTCTTGAACGAGCTGATAGAAGAAGAAGTATACATTGAACAACCAGAGGGTTTTGAGGCACATGAGAAGAAATCTCAAGTATGCAGGTTAACGAAAGCCTTGTATGAGATTAAACAGAGGCCTAGCATGGTATGGTCGAATTGATAGTTACTTGTAGAAGATGGGATTCGTCAAGAGTGACGCAGATCCCAACCTCTACTATCTGATTGTAGAGAATGAGCCTCTAATTATGGTGTTATATGTGGATGATCTTTTTCTAATAGTTTCATATAGGCTCATCAAAGATTGCAAGGAAAATCTAGCTACATAATTTGATATGAAGGATTTGGGGCGAATGCATTATTTTCTGGGGTTGGAAGTTTGGTAGCAAAAGGATGGAATTTTCCTTGGACAAGGGAGATATGCTACAAAAATTCTGAAAAGGTTCAGAATGAAGGACTGAAGACGTATGGCTACTCCAATGATACCAACTGGAAGAAGATTGATGCATCTGAAGATAAAGAAGTCGATCCCACCTTGTATTGGCAGCTCATAGGGTCCCTGATGTATCTGGTCAATACTAGGCCAAACATTTGTTATGCTGTCAACACCCTCAGTCAGTTCATGGTGGAACCAAAGAGGGCGCACTGGGCAACAACCAAGCATGTTCTCAAATATATATGAGGAATAGTTGAGCATGGACTAATGTACACCCGACGCAATGACATCAGGCTGAGTGGGTTCACTGGCGCAGATTGGGCTGGAAGTTCAGTAGATTGGAAAAGTACCACTCGTTATTATTTCAACATTGGATCAGGAATGTCATTTGGAGACACATCGGGCAAATACTCAGTAACCCGAGGGAAGATGTTCCTATACAATCAAAGGATGAGAAAATAAAATAAGTTCCTACATTTCCTATAGTAGAACAACCTTCTATTTCCTTATAGTATCCACCTTTTCCTGAAAGGCTCAAAATTGATAAAGGAATAGAAAGGAAATATGTTTTACTAGATTATGATATGCTAGATGAACTTAAAAATGTTTGCATCAAAATTCCTTTAGTTCAAGCTATAAAGGAAATACCAATATTTTAAAAAACTACTAAGGAGCTATGCATTAGAAAACTAGGAAGAAAAATAAAAGATGTTAAAAAAATTCAATTAGGAGGGAAAATTGTTGATATTATGATGGGGAAACCAATAGTTAAAATATATCTAGATACAGGTAGCCCTATTGTAAAAATTCATATCAATGGTATTGCGATTCTAAACACTTTGATTGATCTTTAGGAGCAACCATCAACATTATGAGTAAACATACAATGGAGCAATTAAAGCTTCCTAATCTTCAATATACTCCTACATTGTTACAAGACTGTGTTATTGAACGGGGTGATAGAAGAAGTATACATTGAACAACCAGAGGGTTTTGAGACACATGAGAAGAAATCTCAAGTATGCAGGTTAAAGAAAGACTTGTATGGGCTTAAACAGGCACCTAGAGCATGGTATAGTCGAATTGATGGTTACTTGCAAAAGATGGGATTCGTCAAAAGTGACACAGACCCCAACCTCTACTATCTGATTGTAGAGAACGAGCCTCTAATTCTAGTGTTATATGTGGATGATCTTTTTCTAATAGGTTCATCCAGGCTCATCAAAGATTGCAAGGAAAAGTTAGCTACAAAATTTGACATAAAGATTTGGGGCGAATGCATTATTTTCTAGGGTTGGAAGTTTGGCAGCAAAATGATGGAATTTTCCTTGGACAAGGGAGATATGCTACAAAAATTCTGAAAAGGTTTAGAATGAAGGACTGCAGACATATGGCTACTCTAATGATTACTAACTAGAAGAAGATTGATGCATCTGAGGATAAAGAAGTCGATCCCACCTTGTACAAGCAACTCATAGGGTCCCTGATGTATGTGGTCAATACTAGGCTAGACATTTGTTATGTTGTCAACACCCTCAGTCAATTCATGGTTGAACCAAAGAGGGTGCACTGGGCAGCAGCCAAGCATGTTCTTAGATATATATGAGGAACAATCGAGCATGGACTAATGTACACCCGAGGCAATGACATTAGGCTGAGTGGGTTCACTGACGCAGATTGGGCTGGAAGTTCAGTAGATAAGAAAAGTACCATTGGGTATTGTTTCACCATCGGATCAAGAATGTCATTTGGAGACACACCGAGCAAATACTCAGTAACTTGAGGGAAATCAATTCTCAAGGAGAGGGAGTTCGATTTTAGAGGGAGAGTTGCAGGGTGAAGGAAGAGGAGGGCATCAACATTAGTCTGAGACTGAGAAGTAGGTGACGTAGAGCATCAGAGGGACAACACAGAGGGAAGATTAGAGAGACAATGCAACAAGAGACACAGTCCTCACGCAGAAGTGACGTAGAGGTGACGCAATGAAGGCTAAAGGGTCTCTCAGGTGTCAGAATTTCTTCAGAAGCAAGGGGAAAATTGTCTCAGGTGTTTCTCTCAGAGGAGGCTCTGTATTTTGTAAAATCATTCCTTGTAAAGAGATTGTTGCTGAAGAATAATAAATAAACCCCATCTGTTGCACTGGTTTTCTCGCATTGGGTTTTTCTGAGGACAATTGTCCAAAAATAACTGTGTTGATGTGATTGATTCTTGTGCTTGTATATCACTGTTATTTTCTCTATGCTATTAGGTGGCAATTGTAGTAGAATTTATTTTGATGTTTACTGAAGGGTTTTGTAAATAACTTATTTAAGTAGGAGAAATAATCTAGTTACTGCAGTAGAATTTCGTGTCAGAAATTTTCACATAATGCACTAGATCTTGAGAGATATTACTCTCAATTAGATCAACCGACTGTCAACAAAAGATGAAACCTGCTGTAGCTTATTTACCAATATATGACAGTCCACTTAGATACCAATGCAAATATAGAGGAGCCAATGTACAATAGAAATCCAAATTTTAAGAAGACTTGTGCTAGATTATAAAAGTGCTACTGTGACCTCAAACCAAACCTCTGAGATGATGCAATCATCCAACTGTCAACAAGAGATTAGTCACAAATGAAACAAGGACAAGATCTAGAAAAATGATTAAGTCGTTATAGTTAATATGTGATGTCTTTAAGGTGTGTTGGGCTTATTATTATTAGATTTTAGATTGATTATGTCACTGAATGTTTCACTTCAGATCTGAGTGTGTTATGATAATCAACCAAGGATGGGTAAGAGGATCAAACAAACCCACAAGTCCTTGCGACATTCCTCCAATCGCTGCTATGCCAAGTTAAGACACCAAAGGATAGTGTTCAAGTTCTAGAATTGCAATGTAGCTCCTCCAAACACCTGCAACCACAATAATTAGCCTCTAAAAGGAGATGATCAGATCCTTAAACCTTCACGGCTAGGGCTGGAGAAGCTTCCTAGGGTTGCGACCAAGTCTAGATCACTGATAGGTCAAGTTTTGAAGCCCTCAAAATTTATTTTTGGACCCAAACAAGTGGTTAAACCCTTCTAAAGCACCTGCAACCATAAAAATATTAGCCCTATACTACTTATAATCATGAAATAGACCTCCAATTGCTAGCGACCAAGACTAGAAGGCCTTCTAAGTGTTGTAGCTAAGGTGAAAAGGGCCTATGGGCCTTGTGGCCAAGACTAGATTAATGGGTCAGCAAGAGACCAAGTTCACTATCCTCGCCTTAGATGAATGCTAGGCCTACAAAACAAATGATCAACCCACAAAACAAAGATTTCAAAGGCTCACTGGATCAAAGATTTGTAAAGTTAGACTTTCAATGAGAAAATCACTTGAAAACCCTTGCAAAATTTGTGATTAGGCTTGTAACAAAGGTTAGATCAAGGAAGAAACAAATGCGATGAGATTGTAGTGCCTCCAACCTTTGCGGCTAGGCTAGAAAAGGGATATTAGGCTTGCGGCCAAGCCTAGTAAGCCTCAAAACCCCTACGACTACCTTCAACTAGCAATTAAGTCAAGTATGAGCCACAAAATATGATTATATCCCCAAAATTTTGCTTGCAAAACCTTTAAGTGACAAACCCTTGTGAAAATATTGATTTTGCAGTGAGATTAGCCCTCCTAGGGCTTGAGGTCTCCAATTCTACTCACGCATAAGGGCTCTAGGGTCTCATGATGATAAATCTAGGGCCTTTGAGGGTAGATCTACCCCTAGAAACTGAACGACCTCCTTCAAATTGTTGGATGACTGCCTTGAAGCTGAATAGGTGCCCAAACCCTAGTCATCTAGGCTAGGTGCGGGCTTCCTTCTTCCACAAATTCGAATTAGCCTCTTGATTTATTGATAGGACACTTGCAAAGTCACAAAAGGCTAGCCATCCTCCACTATTTATAGATAAAATTCAAATTTGAAAATAATACCCCTCTAATTATTTACACTAGAAAATTAAAACACAAGGGTTAGTAAAATAATTTAGTAACAATGTTCACAAAATGAAAATTACAAACTCTAATAAGTAGATCTAACTTTATTTGCATAATTAATTTAGAAGAAAATTTGAGTGGAGAAATAATTTTTAATTTTATGCCATGGCCAAGTTGTTACACACAAATCGTTAAATAAGACTTGGAAAATTTAACATGATGGGCTTTTAAACTTCTTATCTTGGGAGTTGGTTGGTCCAACCAAAGACTTCCCCTCACGCCCAAGATCTGAATATCAAATTATCTGTACACACTTGAAATAAAGTTATTAGATCATAAGGGGCTAGATAGACATTAAAACCCTCGAGATCTTGGGATACTTGCTAGATTGAGTGAGCTAGAACGCTTTTCTAAACCCAATACCTAATGCAAGATACCTATTCAAATAGATAATCCAACTGTTGGCAAATGAATAATAACTAAAGAAATTATATTTAGAAGAGCATTCGAGCACGATTCACAACAACATTACGACAAGAAGTTGAAAAGGAACACCATTACAAGATAAATCCCCAGAGTCTTTGATTCTATTAGTGTAAAATGAAACTACATCCAATTGCTTGACTCACAACTTGCTCAGATTTTTCGTTACAAAACCCAAACAATTCATCATAGTCAAATGAGGAGCCTTAGGCTTCCTTGTATGGAAAAATGGGAGCTTTAGATCCCTTCCAAGTGGAAAAACGACTAGTTTGACTTGATCCTTGCCAAATTAATTTTATCCCTTGATAATTGCTCCACAAATCTCCAAAAAATTCGATCCCCTTGAGAAGTGAGTTGGATGGGCCAAAATTGAATTTCTAGGTGCATCTAGTCCCTTAGAAAATTGTCAAAAAATAGAATCATCGTAACTTGTGCAAAATAATTATTCACTTGGTCCAAAAACCTCAATTTGCTAGAAAAATAGTCTTCCTAGTCCAACGATTTTCTGGACTGCGACATTTTGCCTTGGAAATGAAGCTCTTCAAGTCAAATTTTAATTTTTGACAATTTCTGGCTAATTCATTTTTATTTTTGCTAGAAAGTTAAATAAAAGACTCTAGAGAGGATTACACATATTTTTCCGCCCTCTAAAATATTTTTGGCAATGGTGCCTAACTATGAGTAACCATTCACCAAAATATTTTTACATCAAGATTTTACAATAAATACCCATAGAAGGGGAATTTTACAATAGACATGGCCTCAGTAGACTCAACCAAATTCCGTGACACAAGACATATGATCTAGTATCATAAAAATAAATAGACTTTATAACATTAGGACTCACCTAAGACCTTATCAGAGGATACCACCCTAGCTTTAGGGGATGCTTGGAAGACCTTATTAGAAAAATTATGCTAATTATTTGTGTTTAGAAACACAAATAATGTAGGGAGGTTAAAAAACTCCCTAGAGTGAAATCTTTCGTTCAGAATCAAAATCTTACCTAGATGTTGTTACATGGCTTAATAGTCATACTAGAATCAATTTTACAATAATTTTGCAGAATTTGGGGTTACAATGATGACAATGACTCAAAATTTTTCTCCACTGCTATGTACTTTGTTTCTTGGAATTGTTGACATGTAGATCAAAACCTCCAAACAAAGCTATTATACACTAGGACTCACTTAAGACCTTATCAGAGGACACCACCCTAGCTTTGGGGGAGGCTTGGGAGAAAAACTATGCTAATTATTTGTGTTTAGAAACACAAATAATGTAGGGAGGTTAAAAAACTCCCTAGAGTGAAATCCTTTGTTAAGAATCAAAATCTTACCTAGATGTTGTTACATGGCTTCATAGTCATACTAGAATCAATTTTACAGTAATTTTGTAGAATTTGGGATTACAATGATGACAATGACTCAAAACTTTTGTCCATTGCTATGTACTCTGCTTCTTGGAATTGTTGACATGTACATCAAAACCTCCAAACAAAGCTATTATACCAATTAAATCTACTGAAGGCTCATCCTTGACTCATGAAGAAAGTTAATGAAATGGATGGTAGTATGTTGAAAAAGGTGGATTTATAGGGTTCTCAAGAAAAAATTATAAGATAAATGGAAAAGAAGATGAATGAAAATAAAGAAGAAATTGAAAAGAAGATGAATGTAAATAAGGAAACAATACATAAATCCATGAACGCCATGGAAAATCTTCTCTTGTAGTGGCTTCCTAAAAAGGATGTTGAGATCCAAGGCAATAATAAAAATAAGGAGAACTATTGTGTTAAAGCTAAGTCACCTACGGGAAATATTTTATCACAGTTGGAGAGCACAACTATTGAATCATAGAACCATAATCTTGAATTTTCGATCCAAGATTCACATTATCAGGGCTTCATGTCATCACCAAGGAACTACTACATTGCGAAGATCGATATGAGGAAGTTTGATGGTAATGATCCTATAACATGGATATTTAAGATGGAAAAATACTTTGATCTACACCAAGTGGCAACTTTACAAAAGCTAAATATTGTATCCATGTTTTTTGAGTAAGACCAACATGTATGGTATCAATGGCTTTGTGAAAGGAAAAAAGGATTCAATTATAAGTTAGTCCATTTTTATAGAGGAATTGATTACACATTATGGGGATTTTAAGAGCAATACATTCTTTTGTCAATCGGTGAATCTTCTACAAAAAGTTTCTGTTACAGAGCACATTCAACAATTCCAAAAGTTGAGTTTCAGGTTAAGGAGTATTTCAAAGGAAAATTTGTTAGACCTATTTATATGAACTTTAAAGGAAAGCATCCACCATGAGGTGGCTCTCTTTGAACCTAAATATCTAGAGCATGCTTTCAGTTTGGCAAGGAAAGTTGAAAGTAAACATTGGCTACTAGAAAATCAGTCATTAATAACTGTAGTGAAGATCATGCTCCCTCTCCTAAATTGACAAGGTTGACTCCTCAACAAATGGATGAAAGAAAAACAAAGGGATTGTGTTTCAACTGTGATAGCAAGTACAGTAAGGGACATAAATGTAGCAAGAAGAAATTATTCTACAGACTACGAAGAAGAAGAAGATCAAGAATTGGAACCGTTGCAAGATCTAGAGCTAAAAGAAACTATTCCAACAATAACTTGTCATGCATTGGCTAGCATCAATACTCCACAAACCCTTAAGATAGAAGGATATATCAAAAATAAAAAGGTAGTACTGTTCATTGGTTTGGGAAATACCTATAACTTATCAATTACAAATTAGCAAAACTTTTCAATTATTTCATACGTCCAACACCAGAGTTTCAAGTAATGATTGTAGATGGAGGCATCATAAGTTGTTCAGGGAAGTGCCATAGTATTAAGCTCAACATGGGGAAGTATTTGTTCGACAGTCCCATGATTGCAATACAAATGGGTTGTGCTGGTGTTGTAGTATGGGTCTTGTTGCACCCATTTTTTCAACATTCCAAAGAAGTAGGATCCAGAGACTTCGAAGAACTTTTTCAATGTCAGAATCATTAGCCAATAGTCTGTTCTATGTAATTGTAAACCCATTATGCAAAATTATCATGTAAATGATGTTAGTGCGACTGTGTATTTATGTAACAACCTAGGCAAGCCTATTATTTTGGCGAATAATTTAATCTTAGGAGGTTTTTCGTTTCACTGGTTCGTTTGTATTTCTAAACATGAATGATCCAAAAAGTTTTTCCCTCCAACCTCACGCCAAAGCTAGGATGGAATTTATCGTCGAAGTCTTAGGTGAGTCCTAGTGTTTTAGTCGAGTCTTTTGTAAAAGTGATTTGGAAATAATTCAAGCTATTTAGCTAAATTATTTTATTACAAATCATTTGGTCTACTAGATCATATTGTGTCACAGAATTAGGTTTGTATTTTGAGGGTCTATAACAAACGAGGATTCCCCCTTTGAGTGTTGAATTTGTAAAATCTTATGTAAAAAATATTTTAGTGCATGGTCCCTCCTACTTTGACACCATGGCTAAAATATTTGAGGGTGGAAAAGTAATTAATCCCCTCAAGAGTCAATTAATTAATTTTTCTAGCAAAAATAAAATTAGATCCTAAGTAGGAAAATTAATCAATTAGAGTAAAAGATTAAAATTAGAGAAATTAATTTATCCAAGTGGAAAAACTCGTGGGTCTAAAAGAAATTAATTTTTGAAGGTCCCCCACCAAGGGGTTATTGGATATTTCAAGAAAAATTGGACCTTTGGACCTTGGTGGTTAAGTCAAAGTAAAAAATTTGACGAAATTAGATCAAAATAATTATTTTTGAGCTAATAAAAAATGGTTTTAATGAGAAATTCGAAAGTTACTCAAAAATAAATATTTTCGACGGCAGAGACTAAAAGATCATCAAAATTTTATTAACGGTAGAGATTACTTTGATAGGGAGCCAACTAGCCATTATTTTTCACTTGGAGGAATTTATCTATAAATAGAAGGAAGTTTACTTCTATTTCCATCTTGATCTTGAGCTCTGCTTTGATGTAATTTTGTAAATGTTGGTGTAAAGCAACTGCCCCACTGGGAACGTTCTGATCATCATAATAAATGACACGATGATCTCGATCCTCCCTCTAGCTAAGTAACAACCCTCTTGGGCTGCTGTGAGCCCCTTAGGGCTCCTTGCTTTGTGCTGCAAGCCTTTTTGGCCTCTAGGCCTTAGCCGCAGGCCTATTTAGGACTTCTAGCCTTCTCCTTGGATTTTTCTTCCCTTCCCTTGCCTCTGTGGGTGCATTTGATTTTCCGAGCTAATTCTTGGTGGTTTTGCAGAGGAATTGGGATCCTTCAAGGCCCAAGGGTTTGGCTGCTAACCCTCATTATTCCTCACTGTTTGCTACAACAGTCCTATCTCTTTCTAACCAATGTTGCGAACATTGGCATCAGGATAAAATTGGCGAGGGTCTAGCAAACCAAAAATCGTAAAAATCGAGAAAATATCGGTAAAAATATGTAAACATCGGCAAAATTAATGCTTGGAATCATGATTGTCGTCAGACCAAAACCTGTAGGTGTTAGTGAACGATTGCATCGCCAAAGATAAGGATCCACGAAAGGCGGTTAGTCCATGTCACGAAACACACGGGGAGCGTTGGTTTATCCATTGTCCAACAATCTCCCCCCAATGTGCGTTGAGTGTGTATTGAACTCATGACATATGCTCTGATACCACTTTGGAAATCACGATTGCCGTTAGACCAAAACCTGCAGACGTTAGTTAACGATCGCATCGCTAGAGATAAGGATCCACGAGAGGCGGTAGTCCATGCCGCAAAATGCACGGGGAGCGTTGGTTTATCCATTGTCCAACAATTAAGATACCATAAAAATATTTGTAAAAATCGACAAACATTGGCTAGGCTAAAAACTGTGATTTCGAGATAAAATCGGGATGTTATCGAAATGTTTGCAACATTGTTTCTAACAATGATTATATTTAAATTTGGATGCTCTAAAAATCACATATATGTTGCTTAAATACACTAAGAAACTCATGGTGTAAGTTTACTAGTCATCTTGTGAATTGGGCATCGTTTCTTTGGAATAAATCTAATTGTTTTAATGACTTTCATCTCTGCATAGAAGTATGATTTCTAACAGTGGCATTTGCATCATTAAAAGGCCTAATACATTAGGAAATTGGCATTTTGAAAATCGGTTT
Source organism: Pinus taeda (assembly GCA_000404065.3). NCBI lineage: Eukaryota > Viridiplantae > Streptophyta > Pinopsida > Pinales > Pinaceae > Pinus > Pinus taeda. The sequence continues at coordinate 166,366 of APFE031556090.1, forward strand.
GATAGTAGCTTGTTTTACTTGCATATTGGCATCTCAATTGCATCTACAAATGCTTTAAACGCAAGTAATCTACTGCTGTCATACATCATCTTACTGCTGTTATAATTGCTTGTCTATGTCACTCGGTAGCATAAGATCATAAATAACTTGAAGTGCTTTCAATGATTCATGCCTTGTTGTGAGAAAGATTTTGTTTTCGTTAGCTAATGTGCTTGTTGACATTGGTATTATTGGATAAGAAAACTAACACATGTTTGTCCTTTGTGAGCTTACTCATAATCTTGTCAAGTTTGCACTAATTGGCTCACTCACTAAAGCACATTAATATTATGATCTAATGATCTTTGTTGCCTAAGTGAATTGAATCTAAAGATGTAAGTGTTCTTGGTTTACGCATTGGAGTATCTAATTTCAAAATTTTCATTGAGCAATCTTTGCAATATTTTGGGCATCTAAGTGATATTTGCTTAAGGAATTCTAATCTAATTGAACAACTCTTGGTAATTGGAGTTAAGCAACATTGGCATTTTTCTTGTTAAAATATCTTTGGAGATCTCTAATTGTTTCAAGTGATTATCATTGTGGCATTGTCTTGAAGTAAGAGCATTGATAATTTTGTGTTAATAATCGTTGGTATCTTGTTAAGCATTGATCAAATTATTCTAAGTGCTCCAATTATCATTGAACAAGTTATTACGAGATTTGAGCACATCTCGTAATTGTCGAATAATTGTATATTGTGGGTATATATTTGGCACTTGGTAACTTGGCATATTTTCTTGTGGTTAAGATTGTGATCTCATTGATAAGTACTTGGTGGTATGAACTTAAGATCAAGTCATAATTAAGTACTTAAGCAACTTAAACAATCTTACCTTAAGAATCACTCAATCCATCTTGCATTTGCATTCTAAGTCTAGTTGCATTAATAACGTACCTCCAAGCATACGCTTGGTTGATAGATACTTAGGGCCACCCTTTCTCAATTTAGCTTGAAGAACTTAGACCCTCTTTAGTGGTTAATATGGTGACCTTGCAGTCGTCAGAGCCAAAGTCTCTACAGCGCCAGAGGCATCGGGCGGTTGGAACACAAGGGGGAGGTATCGTTAATCAAGCCTTTGCTTGCTTCCTGTTGGCTTGCATCCCACAACCTACTCTAGAGACTAATTCCAAAATACTTAAGAGGAAGGTTATACCTAGAATAGGCATATGATTAAAAGTAACCAAGATGCTTGCATCACACCTAGGCCTTAGGATTTGCATAGCATATAGGTTAGTGAAGCATTCAAGCAATGATTGTCCATCCGGTTTCTTGATATTTAATTGGTAATAAGCAAGGAGTTGACTCCATAAGGCACTGGTCTCACAATTCAATTCAATATAATCTTTAAGTTAGGCCACTCAATCGTGTCTCCCGGACTTGTTGGTTGCCAACTTGTCTTTCATCTTCACATTTCCATAGGGAGTACCCCCCATAGTCCGTTGTTGGGAGACAACTAGAATAGAGAGGTCGAGGATTAGAGTGACAACCCCCAACCCGAGTCATTTTTGTAGTGCCTATACAATCTGAGCGACAACAGGTCCAATGCTTACAATCATTAGGAACAATGACCTTTAATTTTCAAGAACTCTTCATAAGATTTACCTCGGAAGAAAAGGATTTTGAGCTTAGTGGTATTCAAGGGAAACCCCGTAAGTGATAAGCTCTAATGGAATGAAAAAATTACTAAAAAATGGGCACCTAGGTGTAATGGTACAATTATGTTCACTAAACATTCAAATATCAATATCATTTATGTCAAGTGATCTCCATAAAGCTGTCAACAATCATCCTAAGGTGTTTGGGTTAATGCCTAATATTCTTCCACCTAATCGAGATCATGACCATGCTGTTCATTTGTAGCCGGGAGGTGTAACAAAGATTAATGAAGAAAGGAAAATCATACTAGAAGTAGAAACAATTTTGGAAACAAGGATTAAGCAACTGAGTAACCCAACAATGTGGTGCACATCATCAAATAGAACAACCTACCAGTGGAAGAGATGACATGAGAAGATGACTTATCCTTGCAAAATCACTAGCAATTGGTCAAGTGTGTTAGAAATATGATTATAATAAGTGGGGGGGGGGGGTGGGTGAATCAATATAATGACCTATTTTAACAATTATTAACAATATACAATATTTCAAACGATTCAACAATCAATTGTGTAAACACACAGATCCACTAGATGTACGTGGAAACCCATAAAGGGATAAAACCACAAACTTCATGTGTGAATGTTGTTGTAGGCCACAACCTACTGTTACATCAATTTTTTCTTGCTCCAACCAGAACGAGACACCCATCCCTTGAATTTATAGGCACCCACTTGAAGGAAGCACCAACTCCTTGATCGTTATAGGCTCCAACTTGAAGGAAGCACCATCTCCCTAAACTTTTACAGGCACCAACTTGAAGGAGGAACCAACCCCTTGTTGTGCAAGCACCAACCTGCTTTGTCTGGCAGATCCCTCTTTCATCCGTTTTCAAACTCAGAAGCATAAACTTTCTTCCTTTTTAGTCCCCATAACTATTTGTGCTACATTCACTACTTCAACTCTTAGTGAACTAGATATTCTACTGCAACTCAAACATACTTAGACCACCAACATTTCACTTTATCACTTTTATAGACTTTGTCTCAGGATTGCATCTCTTTCCTCATGCCCAAATCTGATCACATCTTTTCAAATTTGTTTTGCGTTTCTTTCCTCATACCCATGCTCCTTTTTTCTCTCATGTTATTTGCAGCTCAACTATAACTCAGATCTATATTCAGATCTGCTCTAGTCTCTACTTTTGATCAACATGTTCAATTACCAAACTTAGGCTCTTTCACTTTACTACATATCTGCTCAAGTTTCTACAATTTTCTCTACAACTTCCTTGATTAGATATGCATGGGTTCAACAACTTTGTCTTCCTATCTTTTCATACTTGCAACCTCCTTTACCATGGAATTTCTTACCTGACCATATTAGTCTTTTCACATTCACCATATGAGAACATGAGTTGCTCCAGGTTCATGTCGTTTCATTTTTTGAAAGTTTTTAGGTCTGTCTACTTCACACTTCAATTCATCTTGAGGTAACATTTTGTTCTTTCTTACAATTCGTAGGCTTTTTTCCATTAAGAAACACCAAATTTCCAACCCCTGAATTTGGTGCCCGAATGCAAAATTTTATCCTTCATAGCCCTTTATGTTTCAGTTCCTTGGAGCATATGACCACGTGCAAGAACCGAGGGCTTGAGCCTAATGACACTTATTGCTCGTCGGACTGTCTCACTTTTCTCCATGCACTGCCGCAGCTTGATGGCCGATGGCCAATAGGCCTGGGCGCTCATTTGCTAGCTCCTGGTATTCGGGATTGTGACCACTGCCTTGTTGCTCGTTGTTCACTACTTGTAGACCTATGCACATTTATGATATTTGGGTGGTCTGACAAATAGGACTATCATTTGACGGTGTTATACTTAATGAGGAGTTCTCTGTTTGATGCCTAACCGCGTGCCCTTGGACGACGTTCACAATACATTTTTCTTGTGCTAGTGGTGGTGATCGATGGCCCCCACACGAAAAATCACGAAAAATGGCAAAATATTTTAACACTGTGAAGCTTTACAAAATACTCTTCGTGCGTACCTTGAGACATCTAGAGTTTCCATGTCATGTCCATGTGCACAATCAATTCTTGCCACATGTCCTTTGCTGACATGTGCCCGCCATGTGTCACTTGCCAATAGTCTATTTTGGCATTTGAAAATGTCGATTTCACTTGCCACATGTCGCTCTCTCACATTGCTATGTTGTCATCACTGCCACCTGTTGTGCCACATCAACGCCACATCATTGCCTACCATGTCTCATGCTACTTTGTTGCTACATGTCTTCTCTCCAATGTGCCACATCATTTCTCTGCCACTTGTGATGGGATTATTGATTTTGGGTAGCATCAGGTGTGCTCTAGCTCCAAAATTTTGTGGAGGGGCTAGAACACATGAGATCTCGAGAACCCATAAATCGTGTGGAGAAATTCCACCCAGATGAGGAGTTATTAAAATAATTAATATTTTTAATGGGTTCCTAAGTCTAAATTTAGGAAAATAAAAATATTAATGGGTATTAATAAGAATATGGGTGAGAAACTTCTATGTGACGAGGATCAAGTATGAATTAAGCTTAGTCGTCGATTAGGAACTTAATCTCGGCTGTTGATTCATCAACAGGAAAAGTATAAGACGAGATTTGAGGGTCAATTGGAGATACACTTAAGAGATCAAAGAGTTCGATTTTTTGGGGGGCGAGGCTTGTTGAGAAAATTGAGTTAGTGATCTGAGTTGCAGTGAGGGGCAGTTCGGCAAAGGGACTTTAGTCCAAGGCCGAGAATACATAGCAGAGACGCAGAGCAGCACCAGAAGATACAACACAACTCCATAGAGGGTGACGCAGAAGCCCAGAGGGGCTGACGTAGTCATTTAGAGGCAGTGCTGGGGTTTTTGTGAATCAGAGAGAGTAGCAGTTCAATATATTGATTTCTGAGCAAGGAATGCTCACTGGGAGGGTGACACAACTCTTAGAGGAGGTGACACAGTTCCAACGCAGAGCTTGGAGCAGCCATCGCTACCCAGCACTGGGAACAACATTTTCATCCGTGGGGTTTGATCATCTAGTTGCTGGATTTGCCAAAATAGTTCTCCTAATAGAGGTACTTCTGTTAGGTTTATTCTCTGTTGGGCGAGCCAGATTTGGCACCTTAGTTGTATTCCTAAATTTTCTTAATAATACAAACCCTCTATATGTTGCACCGATTTTCCCGAATTGGGTATTTCCGGGGACGATTGTCCAAAAATACCAGTGTCTTTTGTGTGATTGTCTCATTTTATTTCAGTTCATGATCTGTATGTATGTGTAGTCTGCAATAGTGTTTTCATCGTTGTTTAAATAATTAAATAACTTGTTGAATGTAAAGAACAAGTAGGAGATGATAAACCAATAATTTGATGTTGTTAACCGAGTTGGCAGAGCCACAAGCACATGAAGTTTCCATTGCAACGCCATGATGGTTGTATGTTAGGACTCAGGTTAATAAGATCGATAAATTATTCAAAATGATCGCTGAAATGGGAACCTTTGAGATAGACGATGACATTGTAGACTTGGGTCCTGACATGAACATTTCACCTAAGAAGACATGGCGGATGACACATGAAATAGTGTTCATGATTGGATGTAGGTGGTCGACTTCAGTTGAATAAGGTTCCATCCATTTGAATACTTGGACATGGTGAATAGATACAAAGGGATGGAAGATCCACATGAACAAGTTTGGTTTGCACACAACAGTGGAAGGATAGACAACACCTCAAGGTCAACTGGAACATATGGTTTTCCATACCATGGATTTAATTTGAGAAGTTGGTATATTCACCAGGAAACAAGGAGACAAACGAGAGGTTAGGTGGAATCGAGCCATCAGTTCTATGCCTCTTTTATATTCAAATCCAATAACACAATGCTAAAAGTAATTATACCACCATAAAACAATTCGTTTTTGTCAGAAATTTGTTAATTAAGTGCAAAAGCTAATATGCACGCATCACAGATGGATTGCTAAGTTGTAGTGATTGGTCCACTGTTGGAAAATTGAAGTTGAGGAAGGGCTAGACGATGATATGTGGGAACTGGAGATTAAGGAGACAGTTGGGGAACATGTAGTTTAATAAAAGGATTCTAGTAGCACTACATCTATGTATACTCAAGCATTGAAGACAAGGAAGTATAATATCAACACTAAAGAGGTGTTGAAGATGGCAATTATTGATGATTATTTGAACCAAGAGACAATTACTCAGGGGGTGGAACCTCTTAAAGATGTGAGGATCTATTCCTTTGAAGCTTTAACCAAATGAAGGGGATTGCAGGTTCTTTGGGGAAAATTAAGTTTCAATTGTGCACTAACATTAAGCCCATATAGATGTGCTCATATAGACTTAATCCCAAGTACAAAGAAAATGTGTGAAAGGAATTAGATCACATGCTAGATGTTGGGATTATATTTTCATTGGAAGAATTAGAATGGATTAGTCTTGTGGTTGTGCAGTATCCTACACTCAATTTGAATACACTTAATCTATACATCCAGTAGCCTCACTTCATCACCTGAGACATCTCAAGCAATATCTATTGTACCATGTAGGTATCTTAACTATGCTTTGCTGCAACCCAATGTATCTGCCTCGGCTTGACCATAGACTAGCTTAGGATGTTTATTGTAAAGAAAATATCAAGCCTGGTGTTAACCAGGTACATCAAAGATCCAATCAACTACCTGTACATTGTGAGATCCACCAAATCTGAATCTCCAATCCCAAAAAATAGTGTATCTGGCCAAAATCCTTGATTTCAATCTTCGAGTCCAACTCCCTTTGACATTGAAGAAGGCCTTCCTGTGGTAGTGGTGGCTACTTTTTCTGTCACTGATGCAAATCCTCTTGCCACTGTTGCTCCCTTTGTTACATAAGCAAGCCCTTTTTCCACTGCTACTGCCTCTGTCTTTTAAGCAAGTCCTTCTACTCTTTGACATGGTCTCCTCAAAGAAGGCATACTACTCCTAGAGACCTTCTGTCTCTGAGCATCTTAACAATCTCAACCCATGACATCCTTTAGAAAAGTTGCTCCCACTCTGCCTGGCAGTTTGCTCCCTCGGAACTAGAAGCTCTTCTTGTCATATGGCACGATCCTGGATGTCTTAACAAAATGTACAAATTCTTCCTTTTGAACACCATTCACTCTGTTGAGTTTCCCTTATGTCATACAAGAACCTATTAATTGGAGATTGGAGCAAAAATATCTTTGTAGTCCACTCCCTCATACTGGGAGAACCCTCTTGTCACAAGCTTTGCTTTGTTCTTTCTAATGCTATCATCTGCTGCCAGAATCATTGCCTGAGTAGCCTTCATGATGTACCTGTAAACTTCATTCAGGAGGCCATGGAAGAAACAATCTTAACCAAGCAAAAATACAAAGACAAGGAGCTGACTAAATAATTGTAATAATAATAACAATAATAATCAAAGGAGAAAGAATATAAAGTACTTATCTTTTGAGTAATAAAGAAATTGCAGAGGGTTATAGGAAATTGTCGACTCCCTCTTGATCCTTGCTTCGTTGTAGAAATCAAGGAAGTCAATTTGTAATCTCATCAAGCTTGGATTCCTTTGTCTTATTCTGAGGTGGATGCTCATCCTCATCCTCAACATCAACTATTGATGCATGCTGCCTTTTCTTGCATGAACTATAAGGGATGGGGTTTCTTCAACTTATGGATTCATCGAGCTGTCTAGCCATACCAAAGGCTCAATAACAAGCATAAAGACTCCAAGATGAATACATTAATAAAGACTCCTTAGCTCCTTGTCTTGACTGGTGTATAAATTCCAAGTGCTTCTTTATCTTTTGAATTAAGTATTGTGCTCTTGAAGTTGGGCCTTTGAATTGGGGGGATCCAACAACCCAAGGATATTCGAAGCAGGACGACCGTTTAAGCAACAAAAGCATAATAGGTAGAAGCTAGAACAACAGCTCCAAAGGATTTATCAATCCAAATGGTCGAGGGCAATAAGGTCTAGGTCTTTCGGTGGATACGTCTTATTGATGGTGCACTTGCTTTCTCTTGTTGGGAGGGTTGTGAGCTGTGGATGAGGAGGGTAACGTAAGTTAGGGGCACAGTGGATTTCTTCAACTCTCCCTTCCCGAAATAGGTGCTAACATCAACATTTCCCCTATCCATTGACAACCTACTTTCATTTCCAAGTTTTGAAGATTGTGAATTCGAGTTTGTAGAAAGGAATCTACTAACCATCACAAGACTTGATGGTCTAAGAATATTTCGATAAAGGCCATTTTGAGTGAGAACTGTTTCCATGACCTTGCTGCCCTTTAAAAGCAACCCTTTCTCCATTTTGTCCTTGCAACCTCAGTCCTTTGTTGTAGATCTCTAACCAGATCATGGAGCAACCCTTTACTTGTCTCTTCTTACTTTCAGCCTCCTACAACAACCACAGATACAACTCGGCCAACCCTTATTTAGCTTTTAAGGGACTTGAGCCTCCTTAAAAACCCATGGTCAGCTCTATCATTCCACAGTCCTGTCTTGGCTTGCTCTATTTAGCTTCCTCAACCTTGTATCCTGAAGTCTTTGTCTATCCTTTGTACCTTAGCTTGGATACCCTCGGTCTGTCCTCCTTTAGGCTTGTTGTAGGTCTGTTCTTACTGTGGCTACCCAGGCCGACCCTGCGACCTATTTCAAACCTCCTTCATGCGGTCCTAATGCAGCCTAATCTCCTCATAGCCTCAACCTCTAATAGACCTCTTTCAGTCCCTCTTTCTTGTAGCAGGTGGCCTAACTAAGTTTCCTTCCTCGTTGGTTGTGGTTCTCCTTTTCTCTAAGGTTGCGACTCTCTTAAGGTTGCCTGTCTTTGCATAAATGAGCCCATCCACATTGTCTTTTAGATTGGCTTCAATAGTTGCTGTTTCAACAAGGTTTTGATTCCATGTTGAATATTCTATGATATGCACAGTAGAGAATGATCTTCTTGTTGGACATACTAAGAGGGGGGTGAATCAATATTTCACTTTAATTAGTTAATTTTAATCTTACAACATTAAATAACATTAGCATCAGATCAAAATATAAATCAACAATTCCTTTCAACAATACACAACATCAAAGACAATATACAAGAGATTTTTGGTGGAAACCTTTCTGGAAGAAAAACCACCACACGCTTTTTAATATAGGTCTTTAAAGATCACATCAATAGGAAGCTCTAACTTTGAAGATTCCCCAGCTACAACTAGAAGGAGGTTCCAGCTCCCTGATTTACCAACTCCAACTAAAAGGATGCTTCAACACCCTGATTCACCGGCTCCAATTGGAAGGACGCTCCAATGCCCTGATTTACCAGCTCCAATTGGAAGGATGCTTCAATGCCGTGATTTAGCAACTCCAATTGGAAGGATCCTCCAATGCCCCGATTTTATCAGCTCTGACTGAAAGGATGCTCCAACACCTTGCATAGCCTCCAACTTGCCCTAGCACCACCCTACTCCCTCGAAGTGTTCTTAATCTCCAACTTGAAGGAGACTCCAATCTTTGCCTTGCACCACCCTGCCACCCTGAAAAGGAATAAGGTAGATCACACTAGTTACACTGATCAGCCATTGCACTGCACTTTGTAGCCACCGCTCAATAACCAAGTTTTCTCAACACATTAAGCTGTTAAACCCTAGTAGCAATATGCATACATTTGTCTCTCACAATCTTTGCCCTTAATCATACAACAACAAGCCTTATACATGCAAACCCTAGCAACATTATACATCCATCAATAGTAGCAACAATACATCCTTTCTTTGGTTACCCAACAACTCAACAACACTTGCTCATTGCCAAACCCTAGCTCAACAACACCTATGCTCTTAACATATCATTGTCACAATACTACTACAAGTCAACGTTGCAAAATCATGTCACTACTAGGAGTTGCCCACGTGCACAATCAAATGTGCCAGAAATCTGTTATGTGCCCAACCTTAAGTTGTCTCAATTGTTGCCACAAAATCATGCAATCCCTCTTTGTTGTCTCAAATCCTAGCTGCTCAGATCAACAATATGCAGGTGAACTATCAAACCATAATCAACCTTGCAATGCCACTGTGACAACTAGCAATCACTGTCATCAACAACTTCAACAAAATTTGTCTCTGAGCTCTAATCTCAATGATTCTACTTTTTAATTTGGATCAATAATGCTCTCAAAACCCATAAAACGCATAATAATTTAATAAATTATATACAATTTAAATGTTCTACAGAATGGTCATTTCTAGGTGCTTTATACAAATTGGATCCCTTTGGTGCCCTTGCTACAAAACGCTCTTCGTATGTTTGTTATATGTTCGACAAAATGAGACATATAAGCAAAATTGAAAAAAAAAAACTTTCTGACTTGTCACTTGTTTGGGCTTGAACCTAAGATCTCGGGCATGCAATACACCAACACCTATGAACTGCACCACCTTCCAACTCTGATTTTTTATCGACATGTCAGTTCATGTGACTAGTCATTGATTAATGAACCGATGGCCCAAGCCTTCGACGATGGCTGCATATGACTACAGATAATTCAAACGAAACCTGGAATGACAAACACCTTGTGGTGAAAGACATGTTATAAGGCACCAAATTTTCCGCATGGATGTCGCTTACCACCGAGCACTTGATGTATGAAAGGAAATGACACTTGTGCGCAGGAGCTCGAGTTTGTTCACTAGTGAGGAGTCCAAACCAGCCAGGTCAACCACAAATCATGTATTTGTGAGTGTTCATTGTTTATGTAGACAAACAATATGGTGATTAATCCAACATGTTAGGTTTGGAAATATCCAACCTTGCCAACCATCCTTTGTATACGATCCATGTCATATTGGAACCAACCAAACTCCGCGACTGAGCAACATGTCAGGTTATCCTTGGCGAAAATCAACCTCAATAGAAAGTTGGACTCCACTATTGCAACTCAAATAGATCGCCAAGGCTAAACTTCTTTCACCAAATTCAATTGTGGCAGTAGACCAAGCTTGATAGTCTACTGGAACTCGCCATCCACCATTGAGCTCAAAAGATGTTACTATTTGCAAGTGACCATTGTGCTTGATTTAAGACTTTGATCGCACAAGAAGTCGTAATTATAAGTTGGGAGATGCTCTGCGGCCATATCTGATTAGATTCTCTTACTGGTTGCCTCCAGTGGTGCGCAAATACAAAGACAATGATGTGTTGTGTCAAATAAAATTCTCCGATCCACTATGAGTAATCCATATCTAGAATCTGTAGATCAAGACATTCTGTCAACAAATCAAACAGTACTAAGCACGAGCACTAACCCATTTGCTTTCTAAACCGTAGAACCTTCGACCCAAAATTGATTACTTGGAACCAAACAAAACTAACTCAGTCGTTGACCACTTGAATTAAGCCACAAATTAACTACAAATGCAATTACAATTCCATAATACAAGCCCTCGGTCGAGTTTGAAAAAATAGAGTTTGGGTGGTGATGGATGTAAATAGGCTGACTTGCCCGCAAAATATTTTTAACAACCTCTGCCCTGAACAAGAGTTAGTTTGACTTTGTAAACCATAAAAAATCCTCTTTTAATGGAGCCGACCATACCTCATTTTTGCAACCATGTCCATAAAAAATATTCTTCCTTTTGAGGTTGATTGTAGATCTTGATTTATGATTGCAAACCTTATGGCCATGGATCACATAAATTTTATTATTCAAACCATACTTTCTTATATTTAATGCGACCAAGGTCATTGATGAAATGCTAATTTAGGTCCATGTGACCCATGTGCATTTTCAATAAATTGCTGCTTTAGTGTTTGCCCCATATAACTTTTGGAGGGCCGACCATGGATCCATACTACATATGTCAAAACATTGTGCTCATAATTTTGATCCAAATAATTTAAACCCTTTTTCGAAACGAATATGGAGAGATGCTTTTCATTTTATACCAATAACTCAACTTGGGGTACTTTGACCATGACCTCAGGGCTCTGACTTTAGGACGGCATAACTCTTTATCCAAGAGGACCAATGTGGTGTACAACCGATTGATGAAAATGGCATGATGAGCTCTATCGTCTGGTGGTGGACTTGCCTACAAATTTACTGATCTTCTCATCCAATTTCCTTATCAAACATGGGGCATCATGACCACTGCAGGGATTCTTTTCCTTTTCTGACATTGGAGCTTCCAATCAATGCAATCCAAAGACGAATATTAAGAGCGTTCAAAGACCGATGCTGGCATCATTGACAACACCATTCAACACTTATGATCTGGTAATTACTAAGTAATGATGTTTAACAATTTATCTTTATGTTACTGATATCATTGAGCAATTATACACAAAAAATCTCAACAGTAATGCAGCGAAAACAATAAGATCATAAAGAGACAAACATGCACAATAGAGACAACAAATTTTCCCTGGGAAACCCAAACTTGGGAGAAAACCCAACAAAATTTCTTCTAGGAGAAATTATTCTTCAGCAAGGTTTACAATTCTAAATTTTCTAGAAATCTGTGCCAAAATCCTAGTCGAAACTTCAGTCAATTTGTCTTCTATCTGTTCCCACATGTGACTGTTGTAGAAGAGAGATGATGATTCGAATTGGTCAAATGAAGATGTCACATTGTATATATATACAAGTTGAATGGGTGCATTTACCCCAAGGTACATGTCCCTTCATGAGCTGGGCTGACTTGTCCATGTTGAACCTACCTGAAGTCCAATAAAAGATTGAATTTTAATTTTTATTTTCATAAATCTTCTAGGTCGACGTAAGAGGCCTCTTGGCATGCGGGAATACCTACCAATGCTACACAAAAATCAACAACTTCCTCAATGAAAGAATCAATTCTTTCATGGAAGAATTAATGATTCATCACCAAAAAAGAACACCATGCCACCCTCAGGCAAATTGCACAGTGAAGGTCTTCAACATGATTTTGGAACAGGGCCTTACCAAAGTGTGGAATGTGTTTCATGATGACGGGACCAGTGCATCCTTGCAATGTTACGTGCATATAAAACTACTTGTAAGAGCTTAACCAAGCATACACCCTTCACACTAGTGTATGAGAAAGAAGCTATATTGCCATTGAAATTTGTAGTACCCAGCCTAGGAATTGTTCTTGCGAAAAAGATGTTCGAGGATCACTCATTGCACTGTAGAACAGACCAACTAATGGAATTGGAAGAAGATAGGTTGCTTGTTGGTTATAATGAAGTGGTTGAGAAACAATGCTAGAAAGTTCACGTGACCGTAATATCTAGTGCAAGGTGCTAGAGCCTGGTGCGCTGGTATTAGTTTATGATAGCAAGCTTTTGCAGCATCCAAGCAAGCTGTGCATGCCATTGTTAACGGCATTCCACATAGTTTATATTACAGAGGTTGGCACAGTGAAGTTGGCAATACTTGATGGTCAACCTTTGAAGGGAATGGTGAATGACAGTTGCTTGATGGTGTATTATGGGCCACAAGGATTTGGTCTGTAGTAATACCGCGACACAATCGAACACAGGTAGGTAGAAGTAGGGTGGACTTCGTAGTTTGCATAAATGTTTAATGCAATTACTAGTTGTAGTGTACGATTGATGGCAGCAGTTAAAATAGTTAAAGCAAGCAGTTAAAGTGACACATACCAGATTTGCGACAGTCTACTAGAGGATAATTAAGACACCTGGATGCAATGATTCACAATAGTCACAGGAATGACTTGGATAACCATTAATGAACCATGAAGTGGGCGCACTAAAGCACGTAAAGCACATTAAAACCGTGTACACGGATTGGGTAGGTTGGACCAAGAAGACCAGGCGAGAAAGCAGTCCCAAAAATTTACTAGTGCTCCATGCCTATGGAAACTCCTCATTATTGTGAATTCCCATTTCAATATTTTGATCTGTTTCGAGCAACAGTAAGATGGGGGGGAGGGGGAGGGTGCACGCTTCCTGCAACATAGATAATGTAACGACCAAAAGTCGTATACGCAGCGGAAATATTTAAAGTACTTCATAAACAAAGTCATCCATTGTATGATAGTAATTGTGAATTGTATAAAAAAATTGATGTAGGATGATACAAATGAGAATGAGGGTGCTGTATATATAGCTAGGTAAGTACCCTTTCACTAACGGTTATGTCCTTAGGGACATACCTTTTCATTAATTGCTAACTGATTAATCATTAATCTTATCTGTTGTCTTTTACATTATTTGTGTTTATTTTTATATAAATTTAGTTTGTTACAGAGTCACTTTCAGGGTGACTTGTTAGCTTGCTGACAGGGCCTTGGCAAAGGATCCTAGAGAAGAACCAACCAAAAAAGCAAACCAACCTATTAAAAAACCCTGCTTTACCATTGAACCAAGAACCTGTTCACATGTTGCGTAGAGCGATCATGCTAACCACGGCTTGTAGTATGATAAAAATAGTAGCTTTTATAATTTTTCACTCTCTTGTGATTTGTTTAGTCAATGCTTTCACTCGATTTCACTTTATTCCATCTTATCTAAAGATCACTTGCTTTGAAGAATGTTTTGCTTGCAACATGTATGATAATTTTCTCATCTTGGTTTAGGCAGTCTGGTCATTTTTGCTTTGTATTTTCTTTAATTGTTGTAGTGATTCTGAAGTTCTATCAACATCAGATTTGTGAAAATCGCGATAAATTGAAATAATCGCGTTTTGTTCGCTGTCCCGATAAAATCGCGATAACTATACGAAATAATCGCCGGAAAATATTTTTGCCGATTTTTATTGAATTTATCGCGATAATAATCAAAATTATCGTGGGGGTCTCTGGCAGCGAGGTTTTATAATGTTTTTTTTGGTTTTTTAAGGGATGCTAAATGTTTGAAATGCAATATTTTTTGAAAGAAACAAATAATTTTTGAGTGGGGCAGCTTATTGATCAAGTCTAGGCCCTAGTATTGATATGCTATTCATGGTAATGTTAAATTCTTAAAGTAAAAGGATGAAAATGAAGATTAAGGAGAATGTCAAAATTTTTAACATTACCATGAAATGACTCAGGATGTTTGAGAGCGGTTCCGGCCTCATTGGATTTCATATCGAGAAAGTAGAATTTTAGATTTCATTCAAAATACAGCGGATTATCAGTTTTTCAGGATTGGGAGATTGTAATGTTTCCAGGTGACACCACCTGCCCAGGCTACCCCTGCCACGAGTAGAGGACATGGTCTACCTCCTATAGCTCCTACTTCTAGTTCTTCAGCTTCTAAAGCATAGCAGACTCCACTGCCAACTCCACCAGCACCATCATCTACATCTAGAGGGAAAGGGAAAGCCGTGGCATTTCCTCGGAAGAGGGACAGAGGAAATCGATAGGATTAGACTTTAGTTATTTTCTTCATTTTATTGTATATGACATTATGCCCTGATGAGATACGTTATTATATTTTTTGTTGATATTTTGAGGCTGAGTTGGGACTTACTTTTCAGGACATGATTCAATGTTATGTGTGATTTTAGCACTAGAAATGATATTAAACATCTTATATATTAGTTCTTTTATCATATTTATGTGTCAATGTATTTATTTTATGTTGTAGATGGTTTAGATATTAAAAAAATTGAAAAAAAATGAAAAAAAATGAATATTTTTGTACCAAACGATTATTTCCCGATAATTCTGATTTTTTTTCGAGCGCTGATATTATCCCGATAACGATTAATGCAACATTGCTATACATCTCATATAACTTTTCTGGTGTGTATAGAGAAATCATGTAACTGGCATTATGTATATAAAGATCTACAATGGTAGACTGTATACAGTGTTACAAACCATTAAGTTCTATGCTTCCTTGGTGGAGCATATGACAATTGACCAATTGACAGTTTAAATCTATGATACCATCTTCTTCACATTCATTTTCTGTCCTTAAACATCATCAAAATTTTCTGTTTTTTCTTTATATAAGGAGGATTGCTGTATTCCTTCCTCTTTGTTTCCCCTCATGTCTCAAACAGTTGATGTGCTTTCCTCAATTCTTGGAATTCCTACATGGCGTCCATATCTTTCATCCCTACTTGAATTTTGTTAAAATTTGCCAGGAGTATATCCTCTATCTCATGTCAGTAGAGTTTGAAGCACATTTTGCCTCAAGTGCACCATATGATAGCTCAAAAGGTGTCCATGATGTGTTGTTTCACCTAAAAAATAACACCCAAATCAATATTTATGTAGTAGAAGTTATCAGCTTCCAGATCTGGAAACAAAACACAGGAAACTTGCGAAAAACTCATTAAATTTGATATTATCAAATTTGATGGCATGAATTTATGGATAAACTGTTGTTTCATAGGTTCCGTGGATTGAAAATATCATTACTCTTTTTTCTGTACAAACGGTCCAATGTTTTGAGTTGTTTTCTTTTTTTGTTTCTGGAGTTTTGCCGAGTGTTAAACTGAGTTTGTCTGAGTCCTTGAGGTTTGCCAAAGCCTACGCTGGTTGCCTTTTTTGCCGAGTCTGAATCTAACAACTTTCTTTGTAACTAATTTCTTTATAAATCCGATTATATACCTATTAATGTAATAATTCTTCAAGTTGTTTCCTTTTGAGTAGCATACTTTGATTTCACAAGGCAGTAGCAGCTCACTCTAGGGCCCTAGTGTTACACTGACTATAATGCCAGAGCTTCTGATTGACTATGTTTGAATTTGTTTTTTTTTTCATCACACAGGTTTCCTTGTCAACTGAAGCTGAGAAAGTTCTTGCGGATGCAGTACAATCAGGGAACAATGGAGATGCATTCTACTTTTGGGCTAGAATGGATAAAGATACTAGAAGTGGCATTGCAGGGAAGCAAAATCAACATTATAATGACTTTTGGTCATTTTGTGATACAATAAATGCTGGGAAGTGCAGGTATTTTGTTCTATGTATAAATTTATACTCTTGCAACAAACTCCTTCATATGTCATGATATGCCTCTTAACATTATCTTTGTTTGTCCATTTTCTCCCATATACAACTAATTGTAAAGTCTATAGTTTTTTAAATCGAGAAAGCACTACAATTATGCAAGTGAGAAAGGATGATTTAAATTAACAAGATTAGAGTGGTTAACTTGACATGTGAGGTACCTATTTAAAAAATAAAAGAAGTATTTTTGTATGTTTTCTGCACCATCCTTGAGTCATTATTACTAGAACTTCTTTATTTTATACAAATGAACTGTAAGTTACAAAGGACATCCTATAAATCATACTGTTCTGTTGTATCATATCCTGAACACGATTAATTAAACAAAGCCAATCTCACTGCATTTATTTTATGTGTCTAAAATGACAATTTTCCCGAAGTAAGATAGTGAAGAATGGTTGAGTTGATTCAAACATTTCAAGAGTATGTTCTAATAGAGTTTCCCTCTATGTGTGCAGATAGAAAGGAAAAAAGGAATCACTTTAGTATTCACTCAATATCCAGCATACATCAATAAAAGAGTAGAAATTTGTCTAAAGTATTTGCAATTTAGTTCTAGTTAAATATTCAAAAGTAATTTCCAGATTTTTTTTAAACAGGCCTGGAGACTATATCACATAAATATACAACAAAGAATTTAGATATGATGTCCAATGATCTGGAATGGATTTTTGTATAATTTGTTATCTATCTAGGTACTTTTTGGGTGGAAAACATTGGAGGAATTAGCTTGCAGGGCACATTTTAGTGGCAGGTCCATTTTGGAGATGTGGGATTGAGAATTTTCTAGTGCCAATTTGAGGCATCAAATGGCACTTTGGGGGTCAAAATTTCATTGGGCGGCTTCTATCCCCTTGATGCTGTTCTACACACTGGGAGCTTTCCAATTGTTCAAAAATCACCTCAATTGGAGATTGTATGTAGTAGTTATACCTTTTGCAAGTTGACCTACCTTGTTGACAACCATATACTGAGTGGATGCCACATCATCTACCTTTACATGCACGTGGGAGTAGTCACATGTGGACTTTGAAGAAGATTCTAGAAGGGCCAAAACCATAGCATTAATTGAAGGTTGAGACATGCAAAAATCCTATCCCTATCCCTAAATTACTGTCAGGATATGTTAAACACTAGGCCAATAGGAAGAGAAGGGGCTCTAGTCTTTTACCACTGTACTTGTTCCATAGTTGAGAACAACATCTGAGAGTGGGATAGTATACTAGAATAGAGGAGGAAGAAGATTTTGTACTAGCTATATAGGCCACAATGTTGTGGGCAACTCCACGGTGAGTGTCGATTTCATTTTTCTTGCATTTCATAATTGAAGAAAAGAGAGGTAGAGCATAGGCCTCACCTTCTAGTTGGGTTTTTTCTTGTATTGGGTTTCCTAGGTCACATCTTGTGCTCATTTGTGTAGATGGCATGCTCATTTACTTATCTTTTATTTTAGATTTCAATTATTTCCATAAATTTGTGCATTAAGCTAGTATGATAATCCCGAGATGTAAGAAAATAAATTGCATAATAGAATATTGCAGAATATTGCAAGCTCTATTGTGGCAATTGTTTTAATGGAATGCCCATGACATATTATAGATCATGTTAGTATCATAGCAGTTTTCTTTGAGTTTTTGTGGGAAGGTGCAAGATCCAAGAATTGGCTTAAGAAGGAAGTCGCGAGTCGTGGATATCTAGCCATGGAAAATTAGTCTAGTCATAGCAACCCAAAGGATGCCATAGAAGAGATTTGTAAAGATGGAATAATGAGTTGTTAATATTTTTTGCAAAATGGCCCTCCTTATGGCGACTCTCACGAAACAATTTCTGGCCTTTCAAAGAGGTTGGTGGCTCTAACATGGAAGTTTGATCGAATGAGAAAATGGGAGATGGTGAAGACCTAGAAAACGAATCAAAATAAGAGCCTAAGAAAGAGCAACCAAGCCCTTGTGACATCAGTGCTTCACAAACTTTGTTTAAAATGGAAGTGAAAGTGGACATCAAACCCTACCAATGTGAGATTGATGTTGTTAAGTTGAATCATTGGTTACAATAGTTAGAAGAGTATTTTACTATTCATAATATATATGAAGAGTAGAAGGTTTCAATTGCTTGACTAAAATAATAAGGCCATGCATTAACTTGATGGGAAAGCCACATGGAAACAATTAGGTTGGAGGTTGATTCACTAATGACTAAGTGAGAGGTGTTTAAAACCTTCATCAAGTCCTAGTTCTACCATATTAGGAATGTATAGGACTAATGGATCTATTTGGCATTACTTGAAGCAGAGGAAAGGGTACAATGTGTAAGAGTACATCATTGTGTTCAGGAAAATGGTGATTATGTTGGTTACACCTCCATGAACCTAGACGTAATCCTCGAGTATCTAGGGGCTTTGCACAACCATCTACGGAAGTGAGTGATGCTCTTCAAAGCTAGGAGCATTGATGAGGCTTGTTTGGAAACACAGGACCTGGAAGACATGGGCCATATGAAAAGATAACCAAGTGGTTATTAATAGAAAGACCACTATGATGCTTCCAAGGAGGGGAAGAAGTGTTGAATTTTTTAGGGCACACAACTATAACAAATTTTCTTCACTAGGTAACTACTTCCAATGATTAGTTAGCATTACTTCCACATAAGATACATTCAATATCATTAAGCAGTTACATAGAAGAAAATATCAACCAATAAACATGAAAGAGCAACAAAATAACCATGAAACAATGAGATAAAAGACATAGAGATTTAGGATTGAGGCAAGGGCAAAACCCACAAGGGGAAAATCCATAAATATTTCCTTATGTGTGAGAGAGAATTTAATGTTCATCAATACATCAAAAGTAACAATATGAAGAGATTAACCAAACCATAAACCAAGAACAACTGCTAAGCCTGTTTCTTCTCCTTCTGATTTCAACCCGTTTCTTATTCCTTTTGCACTAGAACATATATCATTATGAGAGAAATTAATGTGTCCAAATGAGGAGAAGTGATCTCCTTTATATAGTCTTTCTAGGGGGGTGGAATGGGTGCCTCTTAAGGGCTCAACTGACCTAAAATAATAGCAGCCCGACTTGAATTATTAGAGGCAAAAATTTAAACTCAAAATTTTATTTTTCCACATGATGAAAACACAGACCATGGCTACCATATTTCCAACACTACCTCTTAGCCCTTAGCCAGGGATGTACTTTTCATTCTCTCTCTCACAAGATCAATCTCCTTGACCAATCCACAAGTCTCCTAGCCCATGGCCTAAGGGAGCGATCACAAATACAAGTCTCTCTCTCAGTCAAGATCAATCTCCCTGACCAATCCATAGGTCTCCCAACACACAGCCTGAGGGAGAGATCATCAGTCTCAAAATGAGGGAAGATACATAACATCCACCACAACAAGTGGGATCAATCATTGAGGCACCAATCATATCCATAGGGTATATCTCCCCGACCATAAAAAAGGTCTCACAGCCCACAACTTAAGGGAGGTATCTCTATCTCAATCATATACATAGGGTACATCTCCCCGACCACAAGCAAAGTCTCTTGACTGATAACCTAAGGGAGGAATCCTTATCTCAATCATATACACAGGTTACATCTCCCTGACCACAAACAAGGTCTCCCAACTCACACTCTAAGGGAGGAATCCCTATGTCAATCCCCGACTATATAGTCTCCCAGCCCATGACCTAAGGGAGAGAACTCATCCTTCCCGACCAAACAATAAGTCTCCCAACCCATAGCCTAGGGAAGGGACTCAAGATTAATCTCCTTGACCAATCCATAGGTCTCCGGACACACAACGTAAGGAAGATTCATGATGCTATGTAATCAATGCTTCCTTTCCAAAGGGATTCTCAGCCATTCACATAATCAACGACAACCAATTCAATAGAAAAAAAGTAGCCATGGCGGACTTCAACACTTTATCAAACATTCCAGTAGACAACAACATCCAGCTATTCATTTGGCTTTAGCTGGGGCTTATCACATAAGCAAACATCAACAATCCAACAAATAACAAGTGAAAAATAACAACACCTTGCTCATTAGTAGAAAAGTGTGCCATAGTCGAATCCATTAGACAATAACTGGCTTCTCACAGAAATAGGCAACCTGCACATCGACAAACATGTATACCATAATCTATTTCAACATAGGATCCAATAGATCAGTAAACAACTTCCGAAGCCAAATCAACTGCATTTCCAGCTTCAATTGTGCTACATTCAGTAGGATCATCCATGTCATTTAGACCAACATAGTGCCCAGAATACTTCCAGTCTAGATAGATTCAATAATTTTTATGCATCGGGTGGTTCAATGAGCCAATCGGAGGGATTCATCAAATCAACAATAGAGTCTCACAACTTCTTCAATTTTTGTTTTTTTCCTCAAGCAAATGTTCATGGACTCACAATGCATTATGCCACAACCTCAATAAAAATTTCACCGGGCTCATGCCATACTTTCAATTCTTCAATCAACCCCCTCTTACATTGGAAAACACCTAGAATACATCCAGTCTAGATAGATTTAGTAAATTTTATGCATCGGGTGGTTCAACGAGCCAATCAGAGGGATTCATCAAATCAAGAACAGAGTCTCACAACTTCTTCAATTTTTATTTTTTTCCTCAAGCAAATGTTCATGGACTCACAATGCATTATGCCACAACCTCGACAACATTTTCACTGGGCTCATGCCACACTTTCAATTCTTTAATCAACTCCCTCTTACACTGGATGAAGAGGACTTCGTTTCTTGTCAGAAACACGTCATCAACTCATAGTAGAAAAGCCATTGGCTCTTCTTGAGTAGATCTATATCAACATTAATTTTCAAGGCTTCAAACCATCATGGATCAAAACATACTTTAATCAGGCTAATCTTGTCTGCTTCCCCTGAGTCCAAAACTCATCCAATCACGAGCCTTCTTGTCACTTTGTTCTTCCATCTTTTCAATGATGCCATGGCTTTGACATATTGCATCACATTCCTACAATCCTCACTAGGAGGCCATGGAAGAACTACAACCAAGCAAGACATACAAAGATGAGACTCATAATGAAATAGTAATAGAAACAATCAAGAAAGTACTAATCTCTTGAGAGTGTGTTAGCTCCCTCTTGATCTTAGTTTTCTTGAGTCCAATCAACCTTGTTCAACCCATCAAGGAGTTAATCTTGTCCACATCATCATCATCAAGGAGTCCACATCAAAAAATCCCCATCATTATCAAGAAATCTATCCATATTATCATCAAGAAATCCACATCATTACAGAGTTAGGGTTTCTTCTTCCAAACAAACATAATCAGTTCTAGGATTCGGTTCATAAGCCTTAGATCTTCTTCCAAACCCTACCTAGGGTTTACAAACCATAAAAGATCCAATGTCAGTAATAATGAAAACACTAAACAAAATACAAGAGACTTCTCTTGGAGATCATGACAACTCGCTCTCGATCTTTAGTCTTCTGCATTCAACCTGCAAAGCAACTGCATCATGAAGATGTCAAATCTTCTAGAATCTAGGGCTCGTTTATTTAAGCGGAAACAATCAATCCACAGGCCCTGGGCTTTCATTTCCAACCCCTTTTGTCTTGATAGGTTTAACATTTGATTGGCTAGGGTTTCAACTTCAAACACTAATAGCCTTTAAAATTTAGTCTGGGGTTTAGACACCCTAGATGAGTAACATTCGTCTGTTCCAACTTCATTATTCTTGATCATCATTATGAGAAATCTGACCATACACCCTTGGTCATTCTTGTTCAAATCCTTACTAGGTTTTTTCAGACCCAAAACATTGATTAGACATTCATACTCAAATCGTCAACAATAGTTTGGTTCAGACTTTCAGGCTTTGACCTCCTATAATTTCTACCTTGCTTGCATTAAGTTTCACTGTCCAAAGCTACATGCATGCCATAATTTTTTAAATCAAGAAATTCTGTTATCACATCGTTATTGTAACAGCAACATCGGTTAATCATTCAAGTCTAGGCTTATCCTTGAACATAAGATTTCATCCAAAGAGACATTGGTCTTCAAGAAACATGCAAGATCTATATGTAAATAGTAGACGTGATGCTTAATAGAAGTCATTTTGCAGACTTACAATTTTATTGTCCTTTATAAAGCCACCCATCACAACACATTCCGGTTTGTGACAATCTTGATTTCAATGCAACTTCTCAGGAGTCAGGAGTTCTGACTTTCTTGGCAAACCCTAGGTCGATAATTGATCAAATTCTGATGCTAGCTAGGGTTCACAAGCCCTAGATTTTTCAATTAGGAAATCCTTCATTCAAAGCAACATTCAAATCTTGAACCCTTCGAAATCAGAGGCCTTCTTTATTTGCTAATACAACTCATATGACTTTAAGAGCTCATGTCTCAAACTTCATTCTTCATATGTCTCAGATTTTCATATTTCAAGCTTCACTTCAGAAGAACAACAATCTTCAGATTATATTTCATAGGAGTTAATAATTCAAACAATACATACCAGTTAGACAGGTCAGCTCTTTCAAAGATTCGTTCTTCTCTTATGTATAGGACAAAGCTCAGGTCAATCCTTCAGCTTGTTCAACAACGTCTCAGATTTTTCTTGGATCAGGTCCTGCCTTAGGGATACATTTTAACTATTGGACATGCAGAGAAGTACCAGGACTTCTTAGCCTTCTAATATGACCATATATCTATGCACAGAAAACAAAGATTTCAAACAAAACTCTACGTTGTTATTTTTCTCAGAGATAGATGGGTTTGGACAAAGCTGGGTCCCAGTCACCATTAATACCATTTGACTCTGAGGTAATTAGACTCTGATTCTCATGCTTGGTCATATTGCCCAGATTGATTTCATACTATTACAAAGAATTCAGATCTCTTAGTTTGGATGATACAGGGAGCTTAGCATAGTTCCATTGTCATATATATATATATATATATAACCTCAGATTTATTTGAACTATTACAATCAATCTCGGATCATGATTAGAAAGTTCATAGAATCTCATGTCACACAGAATTTTTGTAGAGATGACAAGCCCAGACTTGTGTGACATACCACTGGAAACATGGATCAATTTACATATATTGAGAAAAGGCTCAAATATCATGCCTTTTCCACAGAGAATTTGCATAGAGTCAAAGCCTTACGTCCACACTGGAATGTGCCTCATAGGAGCTTACTTACCATGCTTGAAAGAGGTTCATATAATAGATAATACATTCACAAAGAAACTTGTAATTTTGCATGAACCATACAAAACGCAGACTGGAGATGCCAAAAGGGTGTTTCAAAGTTCGCACAATAATCTACAGAACCTTGCCACAGAGATGTTCAAAATTATTACACATTTTCTTAAATTGCATAGATTATCATGCCTTATAATCTTCGGCTTCAAAACTTCATGTTGTTCCACATGAAGCTTCGCAGAATGCACATGTCACAAACCTCTACCCTTTATATTTGTCATAGAGCACTTTTCCTCAGGACCACGTATATTTGTAGCCACAAAACAAGGATATACGGAGGTATATAGTTCCATAGAATTCACAATTTCTCACAGGAGATAGGATGCATTAGGAAGATCAACAGATACCACATATGTGCTGGATGAATCACAACATAGTCGAACTTTTGGAATAGATATAGGCCATATAGGAGGGCTTCAAATGATCTGGATGGGAGCCTTAATAGCTCAGATATCCACAGGGAAGAGGAGCCTCAGGAAATTCAGATGACACAGAGATCATGTGCCTCAGGGAAACTTGCATACAATACCACAGAGGAGCTCACTTGATGCCACAAAATTCACCACAGAGATGCTCAGATTACACATCTTCTTAAATTGCATAGATTATCATGCCTTATAATCTTCGGCTTCAAAACTTCATGTTGTAACTTGTTCCACATGAAGCTTCGCATAATGCACATGTCACAAACCTCTGCCCTTTATATTTGTCATATAGCACTTTTCCTCAGGACCACGTATATTTGTAGCCACAAAACGAGGATATACAGCAGTGTTGTTAAAATCACGATAATATCGCGATAATCTCCCGCTGCCGATATTATCGCGAGTAATATCTGAAATTATCGCCAGTTTGTTTTTTTTTTTTTTTTTGTTCTATACATGATTTTTTGGAAAAAATCGCGATTTTCCGTTTTTATTGCGGGCATTTGGGGCAACAAGGTTTCATAAGGGATGCTAAATGTTCGAAATGCAATTTGTTTTGAAAGAAACAAATAATTTTTGAGTGGGGCAGCTTAATGATCAAGTCTAGGCCCTAGTATTGATATGCTATTCAAATTTCATGGTAATGGTAATGTTAAATTCTTAAAGTAAAAGGATGAAAAGAACTTTTCATCCTTTTACTTAAATTTTTAGCATTACCATGAAATGGCTCAGGATGTTTTAGAGTGGTTCCAGCCTCATTGGATTTCATATGGAGAAAGTAGAATTTTAGATTTCATTCAAAATCCAGCAGACTTGTTAGTTTTTCAGGATTTCAGGATTGGGAGATTGTAATGTTTCCAGGTGACACCACCTGCCCGACTACCCTTGCCACCAGTAGAGGACGTGTTCTACCTCCTATAGCTCCTACTTCTAGTTCTTCAGCTTCTAGAGCATAGCAGACTCCACTGCCAACTCCACCAGCACCAGCATCTACATCTAGAGGGAAAGGGAAAGCTGTGGCATTTTCTCGCAAAGAGGGCAGAGGAAATCAATAGGATAGACTTTAGTTATTTTCTTCATTTTATTGTATATGACATTATGACAAGATGAGATATTATTATATTTTTTTGTTGATATTTTGAGGCTGAGTTGGGACTCAGGAGTCAGGACTTGCTATTCAGGACATGATTCAATGTTATGTGTTATTAAGGCACTAGAAATGATTAAACATCTTATATATTAGTTCTTTTATCATATTTATGTGTCAATGTATTTATTTTATGTTGTAGATGGTTTAGATATTAAAAAAATTGAAAAAAAATGAAAAAAATGAATTTTTTTGTACCAAACGATTTTTTCCTGATTATTTCCCGATAATTACGATTTTTTCCGATTTTTTCCTCGCGCCGATATTATCCCAATAACGATTAATGCAACATTGATATACAGAGGTATATAGTTCCATAGAATTCACAATTTTTCACAGGAGATAGGATGTGTTAGGAAGATCAACAGATACCACATATGTGCTGCATGAATCACCACATAGTCAAACTTTTGGAATAGATATAGTCTATATAGGAGGGCTTCAAATGATTTGTATGGGAGCCTTAATAGCTCAGATATCCACATGGAAGAGGAGCCTCAGGAAATTCTGATGACATAGAGATATGTGCCTCAGGGAAACTTGCATACAATGACACAGAGAGGCTTGCTTGATGCCACAAAATTCACCACAGAGAAAAATAAAACTCGCATATTTCCTCAGCATACCAGAATAATAAAATGCCACAGAGGTAGCTTGCATTAAGAAGTCACAAACCTCTCAAATATCCACAGAAGGTTTATCCATAGATAAGCACAACTTGGATGCCTTAAATCCGCAATTGCAGAGAATGAGTGCTTTCTAGGCTGCAATATTTCTTATAAACAGAGATATAATGCCACATGGTTCAGCCTATATTACAGGTCTCTGCGGCTCTACAGTAGGGTTCAACTGCCACAGAGGAAGTAGATCAGATGCAACATGAAGTTAGCATGCCTTCAGGGACTTGACCCTCAGAGATAATTCATCCTAAATCACAGATCTACCCAGACCTTCGCTTGCTTTTCAGAAACTGCTCTTTGATCTTCAATCTTGCCAGCTCTGAAACCATGTTGAATTTTCTATGGCACACAGCTAGAACAAATTTTCTTCACCAGATAACTACTTCCAATGATCAGTTAACATTAATTCCTCATAAGATACATTCAATATCATTAAGCAGTTACAGAGAAAATATGCACCAGTAGACATGAAAGAGCAACAAAATAACCATGAGACGATGAGACAAAAGACAGAGATTTAGGCATGAGGCCAGGGCAAAACCCACAAGGGGAAAACCCAAAAATCTTTCCTTATGTGAGAGAGATAATTTAATGTTCATCAATACATCAGGAGTAACAATATCAAGAGAATAACCAAACCAAAAACCAAGCACAAGTGCCAAGTCCTGTTTCTTCCCCTGATTTTGGCCCCCTTCTTCCTTCCTACTGTGCTAGAACAAAGATCATTATGAGAGAAATCAATGTGTCCGAATGAGGAGAAGTGGTCTCCTTTATATAGTCTTTCAAGGGGGGTTGAATGGGTTCCTCTTAGGGGCCCAACCGACCTAAAATAATATGAGGCCAACTTGATTTATTGGAGGCAAAAATTTAAATGAAAATACCGACTATGGCTACCATATTTCCAACAAGAAGTGGAAAGGAAAAGGCAACAAAATGATAATCATTACACATCATTGTAAGGGTTTAAACAACCCCTGCAACAATTGTAAATTGATGGTTGCACCAAAGAAAAGTGTTGGAAACTACATCTAGAGATGAACCCAAATAATTGTAAGAAGTATGCCAAGAATAAGAACTTGCTAAGCATGGACTCAGGCAACTTGGCAACGTGGATGATAAGATTGTATACATTATAGTGCAGAAGGAGGTGAATCTGAGTAGCCTTCATCACAAGGAAGAGAAGGAGACTACTAAATTCTTGCACGTTAAAGTTCCAAGCCAAAAAGACCAAGATAGATGCTCTATTCCATTCTAGTTCACAAGTCAACGTCATAGTAGACATTATGGTCAACAAGCTTGGTTTGAAAGTTGATAATCATCTGAGCTGGTATCCCATTGGGATAAGATGTCGAGCTAAAGTCACTAAACAATGTAAGATTAAATTTACCATAAGGGCAAATTCTATTAATGGATTGGAGGTAGATGTAGTACCTCTTGATGTGTGTGGTGTAATGTTTGGAAGCTCCTACATGTATATAAGGGATGCAATCATCATAAAGAGAACAAACTAGTATGTTCTGATCAAGGATGGAAAGTCTTTCATCACCAATGCACACAAAGGTAATTGAAGATTTCTCATGTAAGTGCTAGCCAAGGAAAAAATTTGATCAGTTCTACTAGAATATTTGTATTGCTTTTCTTAAGAGAGAATTAACTAGAGGATGAATTGATAAGAATAAAGATATCCGTGGAGGGATATACCAAAGAGCATAAACAATAGTTAGATGTGTTGTTGTAGGTGTATGTAGGAGTGTTCTAGGATCCCAAAGGGCTACCACTGAAGAAGAAACTGGAGCATGAGATACAATTGTTGGGTGACTCTTCATTACCAAATTTTGGGCTATATAGATAGTTTGTCCTTGAAGCAAATGAATTAAAGAAACAATTGCGATAGTTGCTTGAGTAGGGAGTAATTCGACGAAGCTCCTCATCTTGTGTGTCACCTACCATCATTGTAACCAAGAAGGATGAGATTTGGAAAATATGTATCAACTATAGAGCTTTGAGCAAGATCACCCTTAAGAATCGATACCCTTGTTCCAATATTGATGATTTGTTGAATCAATTGCAACATTTCAACTTAAAGTACTTTACCAAGTTGTATCTCAAATCTAGATACCATTAGGTACAAGTGAAAGAGGATGACACTTGGAAGACCACCTTCTGTAATGTCCTCGAGGGATTAATTGGCCCAAGGGATGAAGTAGCCAATCGACCGCAGTAGGATATAGTCCTCAATAAAGGGGAAAACCCCAAATTACCTAGTGTTTTGGCAAGTTTTGGGACAGTTGGGGCAAAATAGCCCAACCTCTGTGTTTGGTGTGAACCTCACTCAATTAATTAAAGAGAAACCCCCCCTCAAGGAAATATATAAATACAAGAGGATTAAAATCACTTGAGGCATGACTTGGATTGGATTATCTCATCTCTGTTTTGTTGAGCCCGAGGCTTTATGGGTTTAAGACCCCATTTTCTCTTTTGGAGTAGCTTAGATGGAGGTGATCCCACCCTACCTAGTCACTCTTTTTGGCATAGGTTTGGATCAACTCTTGTTTGGTATGTTCTGGCAACAAAGCATACAATAAGAGGAACTGAAGCTAGGCATATCCTTTGGGCAGGTCACAACTCCTTTAAGCAAGGGAAACACATCCCTGTGCTAGTCAAGATCTCTGAGGCCAGTAGGCTAAATTTCCTGTGGTAGCCACAGATCCTTTGAGGAAGAAACAAAACGTAATTGTCTAAAGCTAATTGTTTGAAAAATCGTGAATTTTTGGTGGCCAAACCCTTGTGAAACTCATTTGAAGTAGGCCTCAAAATTCCCGGAGGATGATAGAATGGACCTGAGGTAGAAACGTGATTTTCTGAGGCAGTCAGGGTTTCCTGTAGTCAATAGATCGAAGTTTTTGAGGTACATTTCCTTGCAAGAGTAGTCCGTGGCAGAATAAAGACTATTTGAAGTGGGCCAAATATATTCCTAGCGTCAGGCGGTATCTTTGAATAAACTCTGCGGTTGTTTTTGTGGAACAGACCCTATCTTGTAATGATTCACAATAGTCTGGGGTTAAAGAAGGTCTTTTCAGCCACTTCAGACCCTCACTGAGGCCAAACATAAGCCTGGAACAAGCACAAAGCTCCCGAGATAGGTTGCACGAAACGGGGAAATAGGTACGAGTTTCCGAAATGGGAAGCGATACGAAACGCGACCTCCCCAAATTTTGGAAACGGGGAAACACGAATATATATATATATAGATAGATAGATATATTAGGACATTTAAGAAATATGTGCAATCATAAAGCATATATGATACATTCTAATTTATTACATTATGATAAAATTGTCAATTGTCAATGCATAAACTATAAGTCTCTAAATTTACATCTCATTTACTCATGAATGATCACATAATGAAAATAGAAATATCCAAAATCAGCTACGAGAAATTTCTAATTTCTTGTCTCATGCTTGATTGGGAGTCTCCTCTTGCATAGTCGAACGACCTTAGTGCTCTTGATTAAATACAAGTTTCATACCCTAGTACCCTACATGCTCTTCATTATTGGGAGTCTCCCCTACATAGAGGGCTTGGTTCTCTTGATTGAATACAAGTTCCATACCATAGTACATGATAAAATCCAATGGAAACATTGCAATCCCCCCAATCCTGAAACCCTAAAAAACAGATAAGTTTGCTGGATTTTGAGTGAGATCTAAAATTCTACTTCCTCCATATGAAATCCAATGAGGGCAAAACCACTCTCAAACATCTTGAGTCATTTCATGGTAATGTTAAAAATTTAAGTAAAAGGATGAAAATGAAAAATAAAGGAGAATATCACTTTTACTTTAAGAATTTAACATTACCATGAACTGCATATCAACACTACGGCAAAAGTTCACTTTTATAACTTTAGACAGGCATCTAGAAGCAACTAGAAGTCACTAGGATAACCTAAAAATAAATTAGAAAACAAACTAAAAAAATAAATTAAAAAATACAAGTAAAAAGCTGAAACGTGAGTCGTACGGCCCTGAAACGCGTTTTAGGCTGTACTGGCCACGTTTCAGTTTTGTGAAACGTGGCAGTACGGCCTGAAACGCGTTTCAAGGCCGTAGCAAATGCGTTTTAGGCTTTAGCATTTCGTACCCGTTTCCGTACGGAAACGCCCCCTTGCTCTACGTTTCCTGCAACATAGCTCCCGAGGTTGATGCAGAGAACCTTGTGGCAGATTTTAAAAGGGTTCAAGCAAATCAAGACCAGTTTAGAGTTCAGTCATCAGTCAGTCATCTCGTTATCTCTTTGAAACAACTTGGAATCCACTCCCGAGTCTACATTGCATCTTGAACAGTCCTTGTAGTGGGGAGAGGGTTTCCTACTAAAGAAGGAACCAACCAAACAAGCAAAGCATAGCATAGTCCAGTTGAGTTAATTAGTAATCAAGTTCTAAATTAGATTAGCATTGTTGGACTATTTTGGACTTGATTAGTTTATGCTGAAGTTTAAATTAGAATAACACTGCTGGTAACTGTTCTGGATTGGTTGGTTTAAACTTTATACTGAATTGTGGAGTTGGACTATATTAATATTGTAAATTGTTGAATGATTGAATTACCTGGTTGATTGTGTTGATAAAGGAATAATATCAATTTTTTGAAGGATACATTTATATTGGAACAAACTATGTTTTCTTTAAATAGAAAGGAATGTTCAGATAACCCTAGGCAAAAATTACTCTAGTATATTACACTTTCATGACAAGGCATGGACTCTATGAATGGCTAGCAATGCCTTTGGTTTATGTAATGCTCCAACTACATTTATGTGAGTGATGAATGGTGTCTTGCACCCCTATTTACATTCATTTGTAATAGTTTATTTAGATGACATATTGTTTTATAGCTCTACTTGGGAAGAGCTCATCTCATGTTTCATGCAATTGTTAGAAACTCTGAAAAAAACATTGGTCGCTAGTTAACCTTAAGAGATGTGAGTAGTCATTGGTGTATATGATTGGAGGGGAACTCAAGATAGATCCTGCAAAGATGGAAGCCATCTTCAAGTGTGCAATTCCTATTATTGTCATTAAAGCTAGGAACTTTGTTGGGGCAATGTGATAGCTATGAAAGTTCATAGCATCCTTTTTAGTAATAGTTTCACCCCTCCATGCGATAACAACGAGTGGTAAAAGTTTCTAGTAGGGAAAGAGTCAACATAAAGCCTTTGACATGCTAAAATGGAAGATTAGTCAAGCGCTAGTTCTTGCATTGCCTAACTTGCAAAAGCCTTTTGAAGTGGAGATGGATGCAAATGGATATGCTATGGGAGTGATCTTGATGCAAGGAGCTAAGCTGATATGATATCATTTTAAAATGTTTTATGGAGAAGTTTTGAACTGACGTATGATAAGGAACTCTGTGTCTTGGTTCAAGATGTTAAGAAGTGGAAGCACTATTTGATAGGAAAGGAAATCATTATTCACACTAATCACTAGCCATTGTAGTATTTGCAACCCTAGAGCAAGCTTCAACAAGCCATCCACTACAAGTGGATGGGGTTTTTGCAGTGGTTTCATCTAGTCATTAAATATAAGGTGGACATTGATAAGTTGGAAAACATGTTTTCAAGGTCACCCACATCCAAGATTATGGCTTTGGATATCATTCATGGTGGGAGATAGAGTTTGATTGCATTTGGAAAAGAAAAGGCTATAGGGTCTTGGTAAGCAGATCAAGCCATTGTGGCAATGATCTTTTGAAGTATTCAAGAAGGGGTGTGATAATACCTACAAACTCGATCTACCTGCATATATACACATTTACTTAGCAGTGATTGTGGATAATTTGAAACTCTATGCCTTCTATGTTGGATCAAGAAAATTGGGGAGCAGGTACTACCTACCATAAAGTACTTAGCACTAGAAGTTGAGGCAGAGTTGGTAGAAGATACAATTTTGTAAATGAAGTCCATAACTACTAGACATGGGTAGCATGACCTCTCGTAGATAGTGTTGAAACAAGAACTTCTAGCAAAAGGAAACATGGTCCTATAGGGAGAAGATAGAGGAAATATTTTCTCACCTCATTCGGTAAAAGTTTGTGGTGACCTAAAGCCTCTCTAAATGGAGAGGTATGATTCACAATAGATTATTATATAATTTGTCATCTATCTTGGAACTGTTTAGGTGGAAAAATGGAGGAATTGGCTTGCAGAGCCTTTAGTGGTAGGTCCTAGTTTGGAGATTCGGGGTCCATAACATTCCAAAGCTATTTTGAGGCATCAAATGATACTTTTTGGGTCAAATCTTTGTGAGCATAGCTTGCAGCCCAGTTGACATTTTTCTACACATCGGGATCTTTCCAATGGTTTGAAAATCAGCTCAATTATAACTCATATATAGAAGTTATGCCTCTCACAAGTTGATCTACCCTGTTGACCACCAAGGTACTAAATGGATTCCATGTTAGTGCCCTTTATTCACACAAATGGGGCTAATCACTTGTGCACTTCTACGAATATTCTAGAAGGTTTAAGACCCAAAAATAATTGAGGGTTCAAGCATTCAAAAGCCCTAACCTATTCGAGAAGGTCTAAGACCCAAAAATAATTGAGGGTTCAAGTATTCAAAATCCCTAACCCTAACCTTAGATAATTATCATGCTATGTTAAACATTGGACCACCAAGAAGAGAAGGGTTTCCATTCTCCTAGCATTGTACTTATTCTATAGTTGAGTAGAACATCTAGGAATGGGATAGTAAAGCATAACAATTTAACAAGAGTTTGTAGTAGCCATTTAGGCCATAGTATCATAAGCATCTCTATAGTGAGTGCCCTTTTTTTTGTACTTGCATTTCATAACCGAAGAAAGAGAGCAAAGCATAGGTCTCACCTTCTATCTAGATTTTCTCTCGTACTGGGTTTCCTAGTACATGCCATGCATTCTTTTGTTTGTTCTTTCATTTTTGTATTTCAGTTATTTCCTTAAATTTTAGCATTCAACGAGTAATAATAAATTTGGGATACAAGGAAATAATTTGCATAATAAGGTTTTTTTAAAATATTTGCAAGATCTATTGTGATGAGCTATGGGATATCCACAACATTTTATACATCATCTAGTTGCAAGAAATAAGGTTGCTACTACATTTGCTTATACCACCAAGTTATCAAATAAAAATATCTACTCTAGTAATATTGATATGTGCACACAAACATCAATTGAAAAAACTGGCCTAAGAGGTTCAAAATGCAAGAGAAATGTCACAAATGCACATGTAGTCCACTTTCTGTAGACCAGATTTTTATAATGGTACATATAGGATCCAAAAGTGCAATGATTTACAAATTAGTGGAGTGATTAGTGGATTACTAAATGTGGTGCATTGGTTAGTGGGATATATTTACTTTATCCTTAACTTAGGAGTGACAAATATAAATCTACTCTTATTATATAGTGCTTGTTGCCACCTTATGAACTTGAATGTGAAGATACAATCAATAGTCTAGTATTAAGTGGAAGCCTACCTATCCTTTGGCGTTGAGGTGCCTCCCTTAAGGCCTATTGAATTGCCATAAATGAAGCACTATAGAATGCCCTTCCATAATGGTTTGATAGTTATTTGGTTTTGAGCCGACCCTTGATTTGAGGATTGGGTCGATGATATCTCGAGGTCATGCCTAGAGAATCTAGAATAGGCAACATGATTAAATAAGTCAACAATGTGAGAACGAGACAATGAATACAGTGCTCGAAGAGCTTGGTTTGGAAGTGTTTGTCATTAGTGTCCCAGTTAGTGTTCATAACCTTGACTCTTTCTTGATCTCCCTATTGGAAAGAGGTTGGAAAAGATGTGATTGGGATAGGGAATGTGGAGAGACATCATAGAGGGAGATTTAATGATGAAACAATATACAGGGGGTTGAAGTTCTCGGGGTAGCTACCTCGAAATCAATGTTGGAACCTATTCTTTCTCCTTGGTATTCATGCCACTGTCCTAGCTTAGAAATTCAAGCCTGTATGATCTTTTCTTGCTATTGCACTCCCTCTTGCTGAAAGTACCTGCTATCTCAGCCTTCTCCCAGCTTCTCCTCTTCTTCGACACTACACTTGAAGAATGAATCCCTTCTTTGCCTTTTTCCTCTTTAGTCTCATTAATGATGAGAAGACCTATCCCTAAGCTCAAGGGTTAAGATTAGATCTCAAAGTCTCTTGATCAAGGGTGGAGATCGAATCTCACATTGACCTCGTCTCATGTCTCCCCCTTCATTAATGAACCCCTCTAGTCACTTTAATAACTTTATGTACCATGTACATTTTTGCCTCATAAAGTAACTTTAAAAACATAAAGTCACTTCAATATTATAAAATACACTGTACTTTTAGAACTGATAAAGTGACTAAAAAGTCACATGAATTTAATGAACTCATAAAGTCACACTAAAAGGGTGGGTTCACTTGTTTTCCTAAGCTTTGTTAATATTCCAATGTTTTATGCTGTAACAAGTTAACAACCACTTCAACAAATTCTTTGTTCAATAGTAATCACTTTTCCAATTTCTTTTCAATTATCAAATAAAAGTAAGCAATTGGAGATATAATAATAAACAATATGCACAATAGAAGACAACAAAGATCAATAGAGACACAAATTTTTGGGCAAAGGCTCGGGAAAAATCCCAAAAGGGGGAAAACCCTAACCAAATTCTCTATCTATTAGATATTCATCAAATGTTGAGCAAATATCATAGTCCAAGTACATCAACAACTAGTCAAAGGTCATAGCCTTGACCAACCAAGTCAACTAATCGATATCGAATCCAATATGAGCATAAAAGTCAAATCTGATCAAATATCATTTCCACAATTTTTTTAGTCAAAGTCAATAATAGTCAATGCAACCCTAACCAGTCCTTGGTCAACGATTAAATCAACTCCAAAAAGTTTAGTCAACCAGTAAAAAAATGCAGTCTGCGTCCCTCAGTCAAACTCGATCAAAACAAAACAAAAATTCCTTCAACAACTCGGCCAAAGTCAATACTTGATCTGCAATCAAACCTTGCACAAGTCTACGGTCAAAGGTAGTCAACATGCCCAGAAAACTGCAGTCAAAGTCCTAGCCAACTCGACCTCCCAAAACAGATCCAAAATCAATTCAAATGAAGTCAAAACTCTCCAATTCAATGCTTGTCAAATAGTCCCAAAACAGAAGTCAATGTTGGTCAACATAATTACCCTCTCTCCTTTGCATGTGTGAACTCAACCCTATGATTTCGGAAGTGTGCGAACCAATCGAATGAAGAGGGGATGTGTGATGTGATGTCTCCAAGTGATTCCAAGTGTGGTGTATTTATATGTGGTTGAGGAGGTTGAATTTCTCCTTTAGGCCAATTTGTACCTTTTGTGTTGACTTGGTCTAGCAACAAGAATAATATTTTTCCATGTGCAAATTTAATTCTTCCAAGGGTTTGCTAGGCTTCTCCAAACAGGGAATTTCTCCTTCAGTAGCTAATCATAAACACCCCCTTTCAGTTAGGGAGGAATTTCCTACTGCATCATAGGTCTCATCTGAGATGTCTCATCATCATCATCGCCGTATCATATCATATCTTGTCTCTGCTCATCTGTTGAACACTCCCAATCTAAAGAGGAAGAATCATCATAGGGGAGATTAATTTGCCACCCTATATCCAATGACAATAGGAAGAATACTACTTACCATGTGAGGTAAGGATCACAACCTATCCTATTGTTTGCTGATCTTCCCACCTTGACCCTCAAAAATTAAGTGGTAGAACACTTGCATCCTTTAACTTGGGGAGGATACCCAACTTACCAGTGGTAAGGATCTCACACACCCAAGTCTCTCCTCACCCATTTGCCAGATGGGTGGCAATCTCTACAAGGCCAGCTTGTGGGTAGGATGCATATTGTGGTATACTCAGTCAAGCCCCATACTTGATGGTAGGGGAGGATACCTAATTTGCCATAAGTGACAAGGATCACACACACCTTACGGTGACAATAGGTAGGATACCACTTACCATGGGAGGTAAGGATCACATTCTATCCTACTGTCCATGAGTTCCTTCAACCCTAGGCTCTCTTTGGCTCCATTGTCACCTTGGGAGCTCAAACAGGGGGGATTAACATTGCTCAGTGTTCTCAAGTAGTCGTGACCACTTCCAGGAAGGGTCACATCCACCAGTCCAAGCTGCTCTTTGAAGACCAAGAACTTCCCTTTTGGAAAAGGCTTGGTAAGTATGTCAGCTCTTTGCTAATTAGTCGAAATGTGATGGAGTCTTACGGCTCTTGTTTGCACCATATCCCAGATATAGTGATATCTAATCTCAATGTGCTTGGACTTGTCGTGAAATACATGATTCTTTGAAAGTCGGATCCCACTATTGTTTTCATAGTATATCACAGTTGTATCTAGTAGTTGCTCAAACAACTCTCCAAAGAGCTTCCTCAATCATATTGCCTCATAACTAGCAAAGCAAAGAGAAAAATACTCATCCTCAACCGTGCTAAGAGCAATGGAATTTTGCTTCTTGCTCATCCAAGATATCATGGCAGATCCTAGGCTAAAACAACACCCTGATGTGCTCTTCCTGTCAACAACATTTCCGGCCCAGTCAACATCAGTGTATCCATGTAGTCTCACATCTCCGACAGTATATCTCAATCTAATATTAATAGTGCCATACATGTATCTCAGCGCATGCTTAGGAACAACCCGATGCGCATGTAGAGGCTACGTCATAAATTGACTTACAGTGTTGACAACATAACATATGTCCGGTCTAGTATTTACCAAGAACATTAGTGCCCCAATTAGCTGTTGGTACTCAAAGGGATTTGCCAAGTCAGGTCTCGCAACTTCACTGCATAACTTCTTAAAATTCATCTTCATTGGTGTGGCCATGGACTTGCATTCCACCGTACCAAATCTCTCTAACAACTTAACGACATATTTCCCTCGAGTAATGAAAATCTCACCAGGTCTTTGTCACACCTCTAATCCCAGGAAGTTGTGCATCAAACCAAGGTCTCTGATCTCAAACTAGGAGGCCAAGTCCCTCTTACATTGGAGAATAAGAGGTTCTCCATTTGTTAAAAATAAATCATTGACATATAATACCAAAATCAGGGGCATACGTTGGACAATTTGAAGTAGAGATTCGGGTCAACATTGCTCCTTATACATCCAAGCTTCATTAGGTGGCTACCACTGCGGGCATACGAAGCCCTAGGGGCTTACTTCAATCCATAATGTGCTTTATTCAGCTTGCACGCATGGGTCTTCTTGTCATAAACTTCAAATCCCTGTGGTTGCTCCAAGTATACTTCTTCCTTGAGTATGCCATGTACAAATGTTGTCTTCACATTCATCTTGTGTAGTGTCCATCCCTGTCTAGCAGCAAAAGCAACAATTGATCAGATGGTAGTATATCGGGCACATGGTGATAATATCTCATCATAGTCTTCTCCCTCTTTCTGGGAGAATTCTCAAACCACAAACCCCGGCTTGTACTTTTCAACACTTACATCAACACCATGCTTGATTTTATAAATCCACTTTGAAGTCACAACATATTTCTGTTCAGGCCCCGAAACCACTTTCCACACATCATTCTTTATGATGGATTCATATTCCTTTGCCATAACATCCTTCCATACCCGCTCTTCCATTGCTTCTTCAAAGATGCATGGTTTAGAATATATGATGTTGCTCATAGGTACAACATATGCTTGATATCACCATGATATCTTTCTTTCCATGAAGATTCCCCTAGCATCTGCATGTCTCTCAACATTTTGCAGAGTGTCACAGAGCCATTATGGTCTCTTCTTAGCAGGAGGATCACATGGAGGGGGATCCAACAGGTCCATGGGTTCCATGGGATCATCAACAAGATTAGGCTCTGGCTCAGGTATAGGAGACTCTTCTTGTTAATCCATGGCATTATCCTTTCTTCCAACAATGGTAGGGGGAGGAGTGTCCCTTGCTTTCCCAAGGGCAACATCTTTATCAAATGTCACATCCATGCTAAACTCTATATTCCTTTGACTAGGTACATATATTCTATAAGCTTTTGAATTTTCACAGTAACCAACAAAAGTACCTTTCTTTCCTGAAGCTTCCAACCCGTTCCTCTTGTCCTTCGGTACATTGAAGTAGATGGGCTAGCCAAAGATCCTCAATTGTCCAACTTTGGACTTTACACTTGTGAAAACCTCTTTAGGAGTCTTGTCACCCAATGATTGATGAGAGTCCCATTTTGAACTTAGACCGCAGTCTTATGAGCTTCACCCCATAGAAACCTTGACAACTTTTGATCATGCAATATAGCTTTGGCTGCTTCCATGATAGTCTTTTTCTTCCTTTTAGCTACACCATTTTTCTCAGAGTTATAAGGAAAAATGGTCTCCTTGATTCCTGCTTTCTTGCAAAATTCAATGAATTCATTTGAAATGAAACTCCTCCATTGTCAGACCTGAAGATTTTGATCTTCTTCTCTGTTTGATTTTCCACCAGAGGCTTGAAGTCCTTGAACATATCAAATGCTTTGTCCTTGTTTTTTAGGAAGAAAATCCATGTCTTGCGAGAGAAGTCATCCACAAAGATTATGTTGTATCGGCAACTACCAAGAGAAGTCATTGGCATAGGTCCACATAGTTCAAAATGTACAAGTTGAAGTATTCCATGGTCCTGCTTCTACTAGAAGTGAATGGCCCCCTAACATGTTTTCCACTGGCACATCCTTGACAAACTCCATCATGATCTAAACAAAGCTCGGGCATCCTAGAAACCATCTTTCCCATATGAGGTAGGGATTTTTTGTGAAGGTGTGCAAATCTACGATGCCATAGCTCACATTGATGATTATTATCATGGACCAATGCTTGGATCGGTGTTCCATTAACTTTGTAAAGGCCTTCAATTCTTGATCCCAAAGTGAATGCATTCCTCAAGCTATATTTCATTGGCCAAGTAAAAACCTTTCCATTTATAAAAGCAACTTTCATTCATTTGTTCTCCATGGCAGATATAGACACACGATTCTTTTTCGATCCCGGTACATATAAAAAATCTTGTAGATGTATAGTTTGACCATAATCCAAATGAAATGAAACAAAACCAATACCCTTTACAGGATAAATAGAATTTTCCCTAAGAATGATTTTCAAATTGTTCTCCCTCTCATCTAGGTTTGAGTGGATTTCTCTATAGCTAATGTAATCTCTAGAAGCCCCATTATCTACCAACCAACTATCAAAAGAATCCAGAGGAGAGGAGCTAGAAAGAGCAATAGTAAGCATTTGTAGATAGAATAGTAAACTATGTGCACAATAGAAGACAACCAAGATCAATAGAGACACATATTTTTTGTCAACGAACAGGGAAAAACCCCACAAGGGGGAAAACTTTAACCATATTCTTCTTCTATTAGATGTTCATCAAATGTTCAATAGATACGTAGTCCAAGTACATCAACTAGTCAATGGTCATAGCCTTGACCAACCAAGTCAACTGATCAATATCCAATCCAATATGATCTTGAAAGTCAAATATGATCAAATACCAATTTTGCAATTTTTTGGTCAAAGTCAACAACAATCAACGTAACGCTAACCAATCCTTAGCCAATGGTCAAATCAACTCCAAAAAGTTTGGTCAACCAGTCAAAGAATGCGGCCTCCTTCCCTCAGTCAAATTTGGTCAAAATAGAACAAAAAGTCCTCCAATAACTCAGTCAAAGTCAATACTTGACCTGCGGTCAAACCTTGGTCAAGTTTGCAGTCAAATGTAGTCCACATGCCCAATTTTTTTTTTGTCAAATTCCTAGTCAACTCAGCCTCCCAAAACAGATCGAAAGCCTAGTCAAACAAAGTCAAAACTCTCCAAATCAACGTTGGTAAAACAATCTCAAAAATAGAAGTCAACACTGGTCAACATAATTACCCTCTCTCTCCTTCGCACATGTGAACTCGGCCCTGCAATTTTAGAAATGTATGAACCAATCAAATGAAGAGAATATGTGTGATATGATGCTTCCAAGTGATGCCAAGTATGGTGTGTTTATATATGGTTGAGGAGGTTGAATTTCTCCTTTAGGACGACTTGTACTTTTTGTGTTGACTTGGTCCAACAACAAAAATAATATTTTCCCATGTGCAAATATTATTCTTCCAAGGGAAAGTAAGGTCTCCTTAGGGTTTGCTGGGCTTCCTTAAGGAGGGAATTTCTCCCTCAACTGCTAATTTTCAAGAGGCTTAGGAAAAATGCCCTAGGAAACACCTCCTTGGTACCTTTTTCAACACTCCCTCTTACCGAGGACAATGTTTGTCACCACTCCCATCTTATCCCCAAAGTAGACATGCTTGCCCCTTGGAATGGACTTGGTGAGAATGTCTGCAACCTGTTCATTAGTGCGTATGTACTCTAGCTTCACCCCCCCTCTCTGAACACAATCCTGGCTGAAGTGATACTTGATCTCAATATGATTTGACTTGTCATGAAATACTGGATTCTCCGCGAGTTTAATAGAACTCTGATTTATCACAATAAATCGTAGTTGGTCTTAGCCCTTGACCAAATAAGCCATACAACATATTGCGGAGCCAGATGGCCTCGCAACTGGCATGACTAATTACACTTTACTCAACCTCGGCGGAACTTAGTGCCACTGATCTCTATTTACTGCCGAATTGATCCGGATTGGGTCACTGTATTGTTTGTCATCCATCTTGATGCTTTCAGAGTAGAAAAAGTGGAGGAATCAATTCTCAGGACCATTCTTGTTGGTGGGACCCAGTTTGACAAATAGTGATATGGAACCCCTTCCGAGAGTGTTTTGAGGCATCAAACAATTTTTTTTAGGGTAAAACTTTTCCACTTTAGCACAACATCTTGTGTGCCTATTATACACACAGAGGGCCTTTCCGACGACACAAGAATCACGTCAATTTGAGTCTGTATACGAAAGTTATGCCACTGAGAAGTTGACCTTCCTGTTTTCACCACCATAATTCGAGAGGATGCCACGCCAACCATCGTTCTTCTTGGAAAAGGGGCTAGCCACGTGATTATGATGTAGAAAACTCTAGAAGAGTCTATATTGTAACTTTGGTTAAGAGTTGAGGTAGTCAAACCTAACCACTAGTAGGCTATTGGGTTGTGTTATAACTGAGCCGCTAGGAGGAAAAAGGGTTCCATTCCTTTGAGTGCCTCTGTTCCATAACTGAGCAAAAATAGCCAAGAGGGATAAGAGGTAGAGCACACAGAGAGGATTTGTGCACTGTAGCAGCGCATAGATCATAGGCCATACTTCTTTGTACTTGTAGCCATATTTCCATTCTGAGAAAGAGAGCAGAGTGGCCTCACCTTCCAGCTGGGTTTTTCTCCCAAAAGTGTTTCTCAGGTCATATCTTATGTCAAATGTGTGTGTGAGGTTTTATTTCGCTGTTCTCTATAGTTTTTGCATAATTTTAAATTTGCATGCATTAACTATTAACAATAAATCTATAGATCCAGAAATCTAATAAAACAATAATAGTGTAGAATTTTAGATTTTAAACATAATTTTATCAAATCTGTTGTGATGAAGTATCTAGTGGATATCCACGACAATTTATGTATCATCAAACCACGACACCATTGCCGAACCCGACATGAAACAACATCCAAATGTACTCTTCTTGTCACTAGCACTACCTGGCCAATTTGATTCTGTACAACTTGTCAACCTGACTCCATCCCCCTAGACATAGTCTAATCCATAATCCATTGTGCCCTGTAGGTACTGTAAGTCATGTTTCACAACCACCTAGTGCACACTCTTGGGCTCCATCATAAACATACTCAACGTGTTGACTGCAAAACAAATATTTGGTCCACTGTTGACGAGATACATCGATGACCCAATCAAATGACGATATAAAGTGGGGTCTACCAACTCGGAATTAGAAGCATGCCGTTTCTTCCAGTGGGTAATCATCAGAGTGGCCATATGCCTGCAATCCTCCATACAAAATCTCCTCAGTATGCCCCTTGCATACCTTCCCTAGCCCAAGAAGATACGACTATCCTCCTGCCAAACCTCCAACCCCAGAAAATAGTGCACCAATCCTATATCAGTCATTGCAAACTATGAAGCAAGATCTGTCTTGCAGTGCTCTATGAGTCTCTCCTCTCCTGTAATAAATAAATCATCCACATACAATACAAAAATTTGGGGATCCTCGCCAACCACAATATAATATAGGTTCGGATCTGCATCACTCTTCGTGAATCCCATGTGATGCAAGTAGGAATCAATCCTCAAGTTCCATGCTCTTGGAGCCCGCTTTAGACCATATTGGGCTTTCTTAAGCCTACATACATGAGACACTCCCATGCACCTCAAAGCCTTGTGGCTACTAAATGTAAATCTCTTCTTGTATAGCCCCATTGAGAAAGGTGGTCTTCACATTCACCTAGTGAATCTTCCAACCCATCTCTGCTGCAATGGAGATCACTGCTCTAATTGAGGTGTATTGAGCCACTGGTGTGAAAGTATCCTCATAATCAACTGTTGGAAGAATATTTGTTATTGATGTCAAAGGAATGTCCTGCTATTAATTCCTCCTCGTTAAAGATAAATGAATTTTTTCAAGAAGAAAAACCACTTAATTCAACCTCTATCAAGTCGGTCTAACTAAGATCAAGTCAGCCCCCTCCCTAACAGGCATGCTCGTTCAAGTATGCTGGACTAGTATAAATAAACAACCGGTCTCCTCCATTTGGTTATCAACTCAGTCAAGCATGGAAAGAAGAATTCAGATTTGTGGAGAAGTATAAGGGTTCATATCCCATGAACCTAGGAGTTGGTTGCAGGAACAAGATGTGGATTCTATCTCTGTTTTTGGTCAAGGATTGTTGGTCGTTTTTTTGTTGGAATTCGTCCTCCCTTGTGGCATCTTTTGTGAAGAATAGGAACTGCTTTTGGAGTATTACTCTGGCCTTCTTTTATGCCCTATCATAACTTAGTCCCCCACCTATTTAACACAAGAAACTCAACATAGACCTCAGCTCTTGGAGACCTAAATTTAGACCAAGGCAGATTCAAAATTCAGACTGTGGCAAACCCAAAATTTGGACTGTGGCAGACTCAGATCTCAAAATCGGACCTGTGAAGAATCTCGGTCTTGTGACATAATTGTAGTAGATTCAGACCTGTGAAGAATCTCAGCCTTGTGATAAAGCTATAGCAGGCTTGGACCTATAAAGGATTTCGGCCTTATTACCTCAATTTTTGAGCAATTCTTGTACTTCTTTGGAGCAGAATTGGTACTGTGTTGAGCTGAGTTTGAAGTAATTTTTAAGAACTTCTAAGGAGCTGAGTTGAGACCACTTTTTGAGCAGCTTTGTTGGAGCATTCTTAATCATTTGTTG
Organism: Pinus taeda; assembly: GCA_000404065.3. Classification (NCBI taxonomy): domain Eukaryota; kingdom Viridiplantae; phylum Streptophyta; class Pinopsida; order Pinales; family Pinaceae; genus Pinus; species Pinus taeda. The sequence goes on from APFE031556090.1 coordinate 209,972, forward strand.
AAGCAGATTTGAAGGGCTTTGGATAGAACTTGGTAGCTGACTTGAAGACATCCTAGTGTAGCAGACTTTGGAAGAATTTTGTGAGAGATTTGGTAGTGTTGAGAAATCTAGGGGCAGCAAGATAGGTGATTTCTCTTACTTTGATAACTGCTTGTGATGTATTTTTACTTAACTTTATTAGCTTCTTCTTTCACTTGATTATAATTAGTGTTCTTATCATCAAACAACTACCAAACAATAAAGACCAATGAGACAAGAGGACACAAGATATAGGCGATCAGCCAGGGCCAAATCCTCTCCAACTGAGAGGAAAACTTGCAAGAATTCTTCTCTTCTTATAGATCTTCAATTGACGAATTCCAAGACCTATGACCCTTGACCAAGACCCTCCAAGACCAAGTCAAATTTTCCTTGCTTTCTAGCAACTTCTGCAATTTCAACTAGTAGATTCTTTTGCAACTTTGACCTAGTAGCTTTAGTGCTTCAACCTTTCACTACTTTGACCTTTCTTAGCTTTGGCCTTTCACAGCTTCGACTTAGCTTTAGAAATTTGTCTTGCCTAGTAATTGCAAAATCCCTAACATGAGAGAGAGAGAGAGAGAGAGAGAGAGGCCCAAAACTTTGATCTTGCTCTTCTTCTCCTTTTTCATCCTTTTCCAGCTTCTATCTTGTGGAGATCAAACTTGGTTGAGAGTGTCTCTAAATGAAGTTGGGGTCCTTCTTATTTATAGGGCTCTTGAGGGGTACGAATTGCTATCGTTGGGCTGACTTGATCTTTGCACCATGGAGGTCTTCAATTCAAAGATATAGGCCACCAGATGCTTGTCAATGGAATCCCTAATAATCTTCTTCGCTTTGATTTTAGCTCTATTGTACTTGGTCTTCGCAACAGTCAGTGCATTTGAAGGAGGCTTAGGGATTTTACCTTGCACATAATCCATCACTTCTTTTTCTTCCAAGGTCAAATCAAGAGACATCTTCCATCCATGATAGTCAGATTTATCATGGAGATTCTCTTCAGCCGGGAAGTAGGATGAGGAACCCCTTGAGCCTTTTGTCCTTGTCCAATTGTCTTTGGTGATTGCTCTTTCACTCTTGCTTGGCTTTGTCTTCATCTCAGCTCCGATACCATGTTAATTTTAGGCAACAATGATATGTTCTATGCTTTAGAGAAATTTTACTTCAATTTCTTTATTAGCCCAATATCAATATCCAGATTAGCAATCACATCAACATGATAGTAAAATGTAGATAGAACGTAAACATAAACAGTAGAAGACAAGCCAAGACAAGATGACACAAGATGTGGCACTAGCTAGGGACAAACCCCAATGTGGGGAAACCCTTGATCAATTCTTCTTATATTCTTCAATATTTCAGCAGAGAGAGAGTACAATTTACAAATCTGATAATTTATGGCAGCAGCAAAAGAGCCCTAACCAGAAAAGTCAATGCTGGTCAACAGGGCAGATTTGACCCTCAATAAATTGGTCAGCTTCAGTCAACTTCGGCCTCCAAACAATAAGATGAATCAGCCATAAAATTAACCCAAAATCAGCCCAGTCAAATCTAGTCAAATGGCCAACCTGCGGTCAGCCCTAGCTGCAGTCAACGCTGGTCAAAGTCAACGTTTGGCCTCGATTTCTGTGCCCAAAAATGTGGCCTGCCCAAACAGTAATAGCCCCCACAAAAACGCAGTCAAATTAGGTCAACGCATGCTAGTCAATGCTTGGTCAAACTTTCAGAAATTCAGTGTCCTGAAATTTCGGACGTGTGGAGAGAGAGAGGCCTAGAAATCCGTACCCAATCAATGAGGAGAGAGAGAGAGAGAGAAGTGTGTCCAAACGAGGCTAAGGCATCATGTATTTATAGAAAACGTTGAGGATGAATAGACGTGATTGTTGGGCTTCTGAGCCTACATAAGTCTGCTGGCCGACCTTGACAATTTGTCCATAATCAAAATAAATTCATAACTTCATTTGTACTTGTCGGAATTGGATGATCTTTAGATCAATCCTACACCTCTCGGAGAGAGGAATCCAAGAAAAATATCAGTTGTCATAAATAAGATGACCCATGTGGAGTTGGGCCCTAGTTGCCAATTTTAACAAAGATGGAAAGTGGTAACTGCAGAATGGGGATAGATGGGGCTATGCTATCTCAATCATGGTTACGCAAGTAGTGCACCTTTCTAAAGCCATGGGTCATAAGGGGAGGTCCCATTGGACTAGGATTGAAGATTAACCCCCATTTAAGGTGAGTGAACAAGACTACGGCCAAGATCCTTTTTCTTCCAATTTACCTCATAAACCATGTGAAAATGCCCAAATACAAAGAAGCATTAACGCTCGACTGCAAAATGAATAAAGTACCTTTTGATTAGAAGCCCACCTTCCAACATGTGCTCTTGACAAATGGGCAAGGAGACATATGATTGATGCATGTGACGCTGGACGGAGATATGAATGACACGTCATATCGGCTACAAAGTGCTTCTCGGGGGGCTGCTGGCTGCCATATGGAAGAGATGAATAGGAGAAAAGCTTCTCCTAGGGGTCACCCACTTTTGGTGGGTAACATAGACTTTAGATATTAGTATGTTAGTATGATAATTCTTATGAGACTTGCTGATGATGTTTATCAGTGATCATACTTATCTTGATACATTTGTGTGTACGTTGTATCGAAGCCCTGTCATACCCAAATATTTCTAAAAAATTGTCACATCCTTCTCAGAGGCTGTATCTGTAGCCATACCCATTTTCCTATCCTTGCAACTTAGTTTTTAATATACCATAATTAGACGTTATGATCATATTGCTGTAAAACCAATGTAAACCATTAAATGCCGGAGGTTATGACTTCCAATCTGGAACCTGTTTCTGTTAGATGAAAGCCTATGATTATTTGTAGTGAACCTGGGTTAGAAGTCAATTCTGAAAGATTATGAGATTAAGAATTTTCCTGGAAATTACGTATATTAGTAATTTAGAATGGTGTCTTCATTATGGATTTTGGATTCAACATAGCACGCCAATGATAATTTAGCATTCTTTTGTGCATGAATAAGCCTGAAGAGTTCCACTATGAATATTAGGAATCATATTCATTAAGAACAGAGGAGTTAGCACTGTAATTGCTTGTCCTTAAGAAGAACATTAAATGGTGAAAGGGTCATTGCTGACTAACTTAGTTTATCTGGAAAGACAATTTTATACTTAGGTTATTAACCTTTAAACTGGCTTGTATATGAATTAGCAGGTCTCTATCGACATATATACTTTTAATGGGTTCCCTCTGATGTTTATGATAATGATAAGAGAAGAATGGCATTTCATTGCCAATCATGGTTCACAGTCACATGTTCTGTGCATGGATAAATAAGTCACATAGTCTGTTTATCATTATTTACTTTGTGATATTTGTATGACTGGGGAAGAATGGCCACTTTAATTCTCAATCAGACTCAATAGCACATGTTCTGTGCATGGGTAAATAAGTCACACAGTTTGTTTATCATTAATATTAGTGTTATTTTGTTTACTTTGTGATGTTTGCCTGATTAGGTAAGAATGACCAATTTAATTCTCAATCAGACTCCATGGCAGCTTGCACCATGCATGGCTTACTACGCCGGATGATTTGTATTCAATTAGCATGAGTGTTCTTATGATTATTAAAGATTCCAATGGGATGTTGTCTTTAGTTCATTGCTGACTAAATTTGTTAGTTTATCTGGATAGACAACTGAGGTTATTAACTTGTAACTGGCTTGTATATGAATTAGCAGGGCTCTGTTGGAAGCTATACTTTTAATGGGTTCCCTCTGATGTTTATGATACTGACAAGAGAAGAATGGCCCTTTTCATTCCAAATCATGGTTCATAGCCAGATGTTCTGTGCATTGATAAATAAGTCAGACAATGTTTATCATTAATATTACTCTTATTTTGTTTACTCTATCGTATTTGCATGATTAAGGAAGAATGACTAATTTAATTCTCATTCATACTCCATAGCAGCTTGTACTATACATGGGTCACTATGTTGGATGATTTGATTCGAATTAGCATAAGTGTTTTTAATGTTAAAGATTTTTAATGGGATGTTGTCTTTAGTTCCAAATATTCTCCTTAAATAGCACATTGGCATTACTCCAAATGCATCAAGCTAATGCTTTGTTTGTAATATCTCCGTTACTTTGTATTATGGTTGTGGTTAAGAAATATGCTGACTGCTAGGTCCAGTTCATATCTGATGCATCAGATGCCATATGCTTCTTGTAGGGTTGTATTTGAGAATGCATTCAGGCAAATGTATAATCTGCCATCAAATCTGACTGTACTTCCACATATGCCTATTGATGGAGATTCTTGGTCAGTCCTCAATAGCTGGGTCATGTCAACGCCTTCTTTTCTGGAGTTTGTAATGTTTTCAAGGTAAGGGTATCTTCATAAATGTACTGATAGAACATGGTTGCATATTTAGCAGAGTTGTGAATCTAAACTAGTAGTATTTATTTATTGCAGAATGTTTGTTGATGCTCTCGATGCTCAACATTATGACAAGCATCATGGTAATGGCACATGTGCTTTAGGAACTTCAAAGACAGAGGTACCATTTTCCATGACTTTAATTAGCTGTTACATGTTGTGAGGATCAATATGGCGTGATTCGTGATATTTGCTATGTTCAAGTCATTACAGAAGCTGTTTATAGTCTGAAATTTTGCTTAGCATACAACTAACCTTTGCTGGTTAACTAAAGGAAATCACATAGGCCTACTGTTTTGCAAAATTATTGCCTACCAATGTAGCTCTTCAATGCCTTTTTGGTAGAATGAGCCCATGGATCTTTATGAAACCTTTTGTATAGGCAAAATCATTGCTGACTTTCTTAATATTTATTTTTACAATTTATTTTTCTTCATTTTTTTCTTTATTGCTAATCCCAATTTTCCCTCTACTGTCATTCGCTCTGTTTTATATTTGTAGCCCTGAATGTTTGCTGTTGCTGATCTGGGTGTTTCACATGCTTAAGGTCCCTATGCTTTGTTAATGCCTGTCTCTAATAATTGCCCAAGTTGATAATCTTGATGTATGGATATACAAGTAATGATATTGGAAGCCCCAAGGGTTAGCTCAGTTGGTCAAAAACCGTGCCTCGCCATCGGGAGGTCACAGGGTCGAATCCACCCGAAGCCCTTGGGGTCAGGTCTTGCAGTAGGCCGAGGGCGATTTAGCCTAGCTATCGCCCAGATTTTTCCGTGGACATAGCGATCACTCACTGACCAGGGTGCTCGTGAACCACATGAAAAAAAAGAAAGAAGAAGTAATGATATTGGATGAAGGTAAATTAATTTAAAGCTTCAATGTATACTGTTCATTAGTAGACTTCACTAAGCAGTGAGCATTTTGGACATGCCCATAACTGTTAAGGGATTCTGACACCTAAACTAAAACTCTATGCAATCTTAAACACTAACTACATCAATATGCTGCAGTTTCTAACAACTCTTAAACTACTAACACTGTCCAAATTTTTTGCCATGTCCATTTTTCTAACTAGAGAATATGTCTAGTGTATGTCCATAAAAACTAATAATTAAAAAACCAAAACAGTGAATCACATGCATGTCACATGAGACATGGATTTATGGTGGGAAAATTGAGCATTGGGAGAAGCACCCACTCTAAACTCACTCTTTCTGTTGTTGATTTTTGTAGCATTGGGAGGTATTCCTGCATGTCAAGGAAACTTCCAAATCAACAAAAAGAAATTATGATTATTAAAAGAAAATTCAAATTTTTATAATGGTTCATGTAGGCTCCAAGTAGCCTAAGTCGGCCCCCCCATTAGAGGTGACCCTTGGTCAAAAAGGGCACCCATTTGACAACTATAAATACACAAGAAGACATCCAATTCGATCATCCAATCAACAATTGACATATCATCTGAAGTAGTCACATGAGTAGACAAAGAAGGACGAAGTTGACTGTAATTTGAAGATTGGCCAAGTTTGACCTTTGACTGAATCTGACTCCATGATGTTGATCATTGGCTGAATTGACCTTAGAAAGTTGACCACAGGACTTAAGATCTTTGTTGACCAAAATTCTCTGTTGACCAGTATTGACTTCTCTGTTTTGACGTACTTGACCAGCAGTTGCAGTTTGGAATAATTTTGACTAGGTTTGACTGGTATTTGGGCTTGAGAATTGGCAAAGATTTCTAGACAATATTTATTGTAAACTAATGCTAAAGGTTGAATTCTCCTTAGAAGAAAAGTTTGCTGGGTTCTTTCCGATGTCGGGTGTTTCCAGGGTAAATTTGTGTCTTGTGTTTGGTTGTCTCTTGATGATCCTACTGTTATCATTGTTCTACTGTTGAAATTTTTCTATGTATAATTGCTTAATGATTCATGTGATATAAGATAATTTAGTTATAAATCATTAGAAGTAATTATCAAGATTAGAAAATTGGTATTGAAAATTCAACATCTGTTACCCAAAACTGTCCATTACATCAGAGTGACCATATGTCTAGCATCCATTCAGACAGATGTCCTATCCACCATCATGTCTCAATTCAGTCTCAATCAACACTATCCATTGTCCAGCGCAAGAGAACCAAGGCCAGTCCAATCAGAAAACAAATATCGAAACATGCCTACCTTTGGAATCCTCTCTATTTATCATATTTTTCTAAATAGTCCTAAACTCAATCACTTGTCCAAAACCCAAGTACGTCCATTAAGGCTGACTTTACATCAAATGCCCCTACACAACTAACGACATATTTCCGCTAGACCTCTAATGGGTCAGATTTTACATCATTACATCAAAAAGACCAAGTCAAACTTAACCACTAGGCAAAAACGCCCATACAACCCCAAAGTCCACGATGACCACCTAATGATGCTATCTTGTTCAATCCCTACAATCTTGTGCTCAGTCTTCTTCTCAAGAGTGTCTTGTCCAATCTTTAATTGTTAGTTGAATGATATGGCAAAAGGGAAATGTGTATCTGAAACAGGAACATGCTGGAAAAATGGCCCCCCAAAATTCAGGAAAAGGAGATATATGTGTGTGTGCGCGTGTGTGTGTGTTTGTTTAAAAAAAATACTGAATTGTTGAAGGAAAACATTTAACATTATTATTTAGAATGCAGATACTGATTCATGAATAAATTATCAAGTGTCAAGGACCAAGGTCCAAGAAAATCATACTACAACAAATAGCTACATATCATCAAATCATTGGCTATATTGGGATCCTCATCATCAATATCAACATCTAAGCATTAAAATAAGATAGAAAAAAGCTCAACATGTCAAATTTAGATTTTGTTTGAGTGATAGGTACATTTTTACAAGGGTCTTGATAGAGGTGTTCAACAATCAATGCCACTAACATCAGGGAACATAGAGGGTTTGGTGCTCTTGATTAAATGCTAGTTCCATATGCTCGTGCAAGACAGAATTCAATTGAAACATTGCAATCCCCCAATCTTGAAATCCATAAAACTCTTAAATCTGTTAGATTTTGAGTGGGATCTAGAATTCTACTTTCTCCATATGAAATCCAATGAGGTTCGAACCACTCTCAAACATCCTGAAACAATTAATGGTAATGTTAAAATTTAAGTAATTTCCTTTTTACTTTAAGAATTTAACATTACCATTAATTACATAGCATTAGTAGGGCCTTAGGGTTGAATACTAGACTGCCCCGCTCATAAATTATTATTATTTTTTTAATAGTTTATGTTCAGCCCGCACTCGCTGTATGGCCTGAGAAACACACTGTACGGCACTTGAAATGCATTTCATGAGGGGTGAAACACATTTCACACCTCTTGAAACACGTTTTGAGCGCATATCAAGTGTGTTTCGACATTTCCGCATCAAAAAGTGCTTGATACATTTGAGGGGAGGGTTGCGTTTCCTGTAACTTAGCTTTATTCCTAACTTGCCCATCCCCTTCTTCCTTTGGTTCTATCCATCCCCAGAGTCTTTCAGATTGGCCTCTTCTGGTTTCAAGCTGGATCTGCATCCAAATACCCCCACTCCCCTTGTCTTTTCCTTATCCAATGAACTTCTCAATATCTCTGACCATCTACCAGACTTCTGTCCACCGATTGGACTCCTTTGGGTCAAGTCCTATCCTCCTGAGGATCTTTCCGATCAGTTGCTTGACCGTTTTTACCTCCGTCCTTTTCCCTATGTCTAGTCCCCTGGAAGCTGTCCCTTCAGAAATCTTCAGAATCCCTTATCATCAATTGATTCTTGCTTGCAGTGCCTTGTCCTCTTTCAATGTTGCACTATCTTTTTTTCTCACTCTGTCCAAAATTGCTTTTCCTAATATTTCCACATGAGTTCTTGATGGAGTACTCTCTTGTGTCGTATGATGACTCTCCTCAATGTCTTTTGGCACTTTCTTGTCCACCCTCAGCTCTGTTCAACAATATGTTGTCCTTGACCTGTATGATGATGCTTTCTTGTGGTGAATTTGACCAAAAACCTTGCAATTCAGAGAACTCACAAATATTTTACACCAGTTGTCATCCAACCCCCTATTTTACCGTAAGTGCTCTTCTGTGTCCATGTATGAGGCTGGGTCTTTCATTTGATCCCTATTGGGATTTCTCTCACTACATTTATTTTAATTTAATTTTATTGTGGATGCTTCTCACCTCAGCCTTCTATCTCCCTCATGAATGAAATGACTTTAGTTGAGAGACATTCACCTAGCTAATTATGCCTATGGAAAACCTTCTAGCGTCTGGACTCTGTAGCTCAGCTGAGCCATTTTCGTACAACTCAAACTTATGGTCAAAGGCACCCATATTTCAATTACTCTCCCTTGTTCCTTTTCTTGCTATCATATAATGGAAATAACTGTCCTTCCACAAAAATGTGGCCTTTAAGCCATGATGTCTCTTCATCCTGTCCTTTGCCTTAACCTGTTGGAATTTGGATCAAAAATTGTCCTCATCTAATCTCTCAAGCTCTTCTAGCCTATTCTTTAACAATTCCAATTTCTGCTATCTTTGGTCCACCACAATCCTAAAAGAAGTGACTCATTATCCTATTGGCATGATTGCTTCCTTTCTAAATGCCAATCTAAATGGAGCATGAACTGTAGTGGGCTTCCATGCTCATTGGTAAGCCCATAGGAAGGTATGAAGCTCGTCTTCCTAGTGCCTTCTCATGAAGTTGCAAATCTTTGTTGATGCTTCTATGAATACCTTTTCAGTGCTTTCTGCCTGCCCTTTTTCCCTCAAATAATACAAACTGCTTATATGATGCATCATGTTGAATATCTTCATCAACTCAATGTGAAATGTGCCTGCCTGTCTAATGTGATTCATTCAATTATCCAAACCTGCAAAATACAAACTAAAATAAGAAGAAATAAAAGCTTTGTTGCCATCAGTGTTGTGTCCTTCTGGATAGTGTTTGTTTTTGCCCACTTTGTGAATAAGTCAGTGGCTACAATGATATCCCTATCATGTGTCTCTTTTATTGGCACAGATAGAACAATATACCTGAATACCTGGAGCTCAAAAGGCAACATTTGCAGGATTCTGTTCAATGCTGGAAGGTCTTCCACCTGTGGCTTGTGAGTTGGCTTCTGACGTTGCTCACATTTCTTCACAAACTTGAAACAATTCTTAAATAGTCATATCATGTGTTCTTGTCATAAAGAAATAACTTGCTGTGATTCTATAATGTGCCCTCTGATCATATTCTTTGTGTCTGTTCACTGACACATCTCCTTAAATTATCCATCAATTTGAATCCTATGCACCTGCAACAAGCTTGAACCTTGTTGCCCCATCAACTAAGCTTCACTTCTAGGTTGTTGACATCCTACTCAGTGCCCGTGCATTCTACATGAAATGGAAGATGTCATCTAGATATCTGAGAGATCTGTAACACGAGGCATAATCACATTGGAAAATTCTCCCTTTTAGCTTTATCCTTCTTACTGCTGCCTATGCAGACAAATGATCCACTGCCACATGTTTTTCCTGGCTTCAGGAAGATGTTAAAGTCGTACACTTAGAACAATAGGAGCCATCTTTTTAAATTTTCTGACAGTGCCAGCCTATTAACAATATACTTCAGAGTTTGATTGTCCACATAAAAATGGAATTTGCAAGCAAGGAAATAATGTTGAAATTTCCGTGACACATACATCATATCCAATTCTTCTTGCTTCATGGACGGCCATCTTGACATTGTCCTCCATTGTATGTTTTTGAATAAATTTGTCTATCTTCTTCAAGTCTCTGACAACATGGCCTGTTATAGTAAGGCTGAACAGTGAAAAGATAGGTGCTCCGTTTGAGTCTGGGATCCCGACTCTAGTTTTCGGTGGTCTCTGGATGTCTTGTTCCTAGGCTTAACTATGAGTTTCTGGTATATGTGGCTTGCAGGCTGTTGCATATATCTGGGCAGGTTGCTAGTTCCCCATCTAAAAAACAAATTGTTCAAAACTGGGTTGTCTTGCTTGTCCCTTAACCCAACTCTAATTGGAATCTTGGCTGCATTTTTGTCCACTTAATGATTTGTCTTTTCCACTCCTTATCATAGTACTAGGTGTGTACAAATCAGTCAATGATTTTGTCAAGGACATCGATAATTGTCTCCCCTCAGTCAACATGTCCTTTGATTGCTTGCTGCTTGATGTCCATTAGCTTGGACCAGTATTGTAGGAACTGCCGACCCCCCTGCTTTAGACCTTGGAACCTCGCTTTGAGTGGGAGCACAATAGGAGTGTCCTTTAGAGTGCACTCCTAAAAAATGGAACTGCACTCCAGCCTTAATTTTAACGCTCCTTGGAAATTTGGGACTACCATGCATCCATACGCACTCCCACGTGTCAAATCGCTCTCCCATACACTCTCCTATCATGCTCCCTATGTGCTCCGTGGAAGCTCCCTAATGGTAATGTTACTTTCTTAAAGTAAAAGGATAATATCGTTTACTTCAATTTTTAACAATGCCATTAATTGTTTTAGGATGTTTGAGAGTGGTTCCAACCTTTACAAGCTTCATATGGAGAAAATAAAGTTTCATATCCCATTCAAAATTCAATAGAGTTAACAATTTTCAGGATTTCAGGATCAATGGGTGTGCATCATTTCATTGGATTCTATCATGTATGAGGGTATGTAATTGGCATTTAATCAAGAGCACCAAGTGGCAAGTCCTATATGCAACCCATTGTTGGTGGTGTTGATTGTTGATCTCCTTTCTCATGGCCTTCGCAAAAATGTACTCTTCACTCAAACCGAATTTCTTGATTAGGCATGTTAAGCTTTTTCTACCATATTTTGAGGCTTGGATTAGGTGGTTTCGTGAAAATTGGATGGTGTTGATTGATGTCCCTAGAGGATCGAGGTAGAGGAGAAGGCTAGACGAGGAAAATAATGAAGGATGATACTAATGATGAGGATCCTGATATAAGCTATGGTGGAACATTGCTTGTCAAGCAGTGGTGGAACATGCATGGCGGTGCTACCTGACATCTACAACATTTGGCAACTGTTGAACATTGGTAGTTGAGGGGGCAATTCCCTCCTTGGAGAAGCCCAACAAACCCTAAGGAGACCTTACTTGCCATTGGAAGAATTAAATTTGCACATGGGAAAATATTATTTTTGTTGTTGGACCAAGTCAAAACAAAAATGTGCAAGTAGGCCTAAAGGATAAATTCAACCTTCTCAATCACATAGAAGTACACCAAACTTGGCATCACTTGGAGACATCACTTCACACATCTTCTATTCATTTGATTGGTTCACACACTTCTGAAATTGCAAGGTTGAGTTCACACGTGAGGAGAGGGTAATTTTGTTGATCAGTGTTGACTTTTGTTTTTGGGACTATTTGACCAGCGTTGACTTGGAGAGTTTTGACATTGTTTAACTTGGTTTTGGATCTGTATTGGGAGGCTGAGTTGACTGGGACTTTGACCGAAGTTTTCTGGGCATGTTGATGTTGAAATTTCTATGTTTACTTAGTTAGAAACCCTCCATGCACTTTATTTGATTTATTCCTACCTACTTGTTATTTTACTTAACAAGTTATTTACAATGTAAATACTGAAAATAAACACTAGTGCATGCTCAACATATTACAGATCAGCAACTAAAGGAAACAAAAACAATCACACCATATGACACCATTATTTTTGGACCAATGTTCTCGGAAAAACCAATGTGGGAAAACTGGTGCAACTCTCTGAGGGTTTTCTTATTAGGCAATATCAGAGTACAATCTAGGTGCTGAAACTGGTCTACCCAATAGAGAATTTCCTTGGCAATAATACCTCTCAGTTTTTGACAAATCTCCCGGCTGAAACCACAGATAAACCTTCCAGTAGCTACTCAGCACAAATTTGCCCCAGAGTCCCAGCGTCAGCCTCTCTCTGGACTACGTCAGTCCCTCTCTTCCCAGCGCTGGCCCTGTATCAACCCAGATGGGTCTGTGTCAGCCTTAGGAGGCACTGCGTCAGCCCTCTGGGCCTCTGCGTCAGCAACGCTGGTCTCTTTGTGGCTATGCGTAGCTCCTAGCTGCCTCTGCGTGGCCCTGCGTGAGCCCTGGCTGGCTCTGCGTCACTCTTCTCGGCTACTACTCTACTCTCCCAACACTATCTCTGCCTCTCTGTCTCTTTGTACTCAAATGCCCCTCAGCTGCATCTCCCAATCACTAATTATATCTCTCTTAGCAAACCCCGCTCTAGAGAATAGAATGATTGATCACTCTAGTGTACTCTCCAAGTGACCCTCAAGCCTCCTCTTATACTTTTCCTGTTGACATATCAACGACCAAGATTAAGTCCCTAATCAATGGCTAAGATTAGATCTGGCTTGATCCATGTCTTTTGGACCATTCTAATACAGTTTCATATTAATACACATTAATATTTTATTTTCCCTAAGTTTAGACATAGGGACTCCATTAAAAATATTAATTATTTTAATCTCTCCCTAATTGTTTAGAATCTGCCCAAACCCTTTCTGGGTATTGGAGATCTCATGTGCCCTAACCTCTCCACCAAATTTCGTGGCTAGAACACATCTGATGCTACCCCAAATCAACACTCCCTCTTAGCGAGGACTGTGCTCTAGCAATACTCCTCATTGAGTATTACTCTGATCATCCGGCATCGGTACCTATGCTGATGCTAGGCCTTCCTGCCCAACATCCTCTGCATTGCTGCATCATGTACTGTTGCCCATGGTTCTGCCACTGCCATTGGCACTGCTGCATCTGTACGATAGCTCCCTTTGCATCTGTGCTGCTGTTGGTCCTTTCTCCCAGCAGTGCATCCGCACTGCACCTCCTCTCATCATGTTGCATCGTGCTGCTTATTGCTGCATCTGTATGACAACTCCCTCTACATCCGTGTTGCTGCTGGTCCTTTCTCCCAGCACTGCATCTGCACTGCGCCTCCTCTCATCATGTTGCATCCTGTTGCCCACTGCTGCACTGCAACTCAGTTACTGAGAAGTAAGTAACTGATCTCGCAACGTTGACCTCCCTGTTGGGCTAGAGACCCTCCTGATGCTGAAGTTCCCTCTGTCGCTGACAAGTGCTCCCTCTCTAACCTCTGCACTGCTGCAAAAACTCCTTGCACCTCGCACCGTTGCACACCTCTCTGTGCCATCTTGCACTGGTGCAATACTCCCGTGCCTCTCGCACTTTTGCAGCTTGCTAGCCTTGCGCTCCCTCGGGACTCGTGCACTGTAGCTCTCTCTACCGCTCCATCCGCATCCGTCTCTACCTGACTCAACTAGTCCTTCTACTCCTCTTCGGGGCTCCCATAGCAAGGTCTAACTCAAGAGGCTGGGTACCTCGAGGATCTTGCCCCTCATTGCTTGTAGTCCGCTTGACTACAACTCGATGTCTCCCCACTTTCACTCAAGTGGTGTGTCCACTCATGGCATAGTCATCGTCTGTCAAAACTTCCTTCTTTGCCCGTGCTAGCGCTGCCTTAGTCTCGGAAGACTCTCCCTTACTCTTCTTCCTTGGACGCTGGGCCTTCCAGACTGTGAAGCTCGACGCTCCGTCCTGTCTATCTTGGTCTCTTGCTCCGTGTAGTGTCCTGATGCACCTCTACTTCCCTCTTGGAAGTTATTTGTTTGACTCCTCTGAGTATCTACTCCCATCTGGAAGTTGTCTTCTGGACTCCCTCTGAGTCTTGATTTTCTTCCTTGAAATCCTTTTGCCCCTGTCGAGATGCTCCCTACTCTGATCGTCTTGTGCAACCACACCAATGATCCGGGTTCCTCGGCTAAAAACCCTCGGTAGCAACTCCTCGTGGCCTTTCTCTGTCAGGTGTTGTTATGACTACAGTACCTCACCAACTCCACTCTGCAATATTCCCATAGTCTTCTAAACCCCAGCAACCTGAAGGTGAGAGCTCCCAGGCTCTGCGCAATCCCAACACCAGCAACACGACCAACTTAGCCAACTGCGTCAGCCCTCCCGGCTACTGCGTGGCTTTGCGTGAGGCTCCCTTTGCCTTCCTTAGCTTTGTGCTGGCTCTTCCTGACTCACCTTTGATTACGCAGGCACCACGTCACCCTTCCCTTGTTGCTGGTCTGCTAGAAACAATTTTTGTCACCTCGGGACAATTGTTTTTTGCTTCTATTACTCCATTTGGCTGATGTCCTTAGTCCTCCTGTGATCTGCAATCACGCTCTAATGCCATGTTGAAGTTTCTAAGTTTACTTAGTTAGAAACCCTCCATGCACTTTATCTAATTTATTCCTACCTACTTGTTATTTTACTTAGCAAGTTATTTACAATGTAAATACTGAAAATAAATACTAGTGCATGCTCAACATATTACATATCAGCAACTAAAGGAAACAGAAACAATCACACCATATGACACCATTATTTTTGGACCAATGTCCCCAGAAAAAGCCAATGTGGGAAAATCGATGGAGCTATCTGAGGGTTTTCTTATTAAGCAATATCAGAGTACAATCTGGGTCTCGAAACTGGCCTACCCAACAAAGAATTTCCTTGGCAGTAATACCTCTCATTTTCTGACAAATCTCTTGGCTGAAACCGTGGATATACAAATCTGCTCAACACAAATCTGCCCTGGAAACCCCAGCGTCAGCGTCTCTCTGGACTGCGTCAGCCCCTCTCTGCCCAGCGTTGGCCCCGCGTCACCCCTGATGGGTTTGCGTCAGCCTTAGGAGGCCTTGCGTTAGCCCTCTGGCCCTTTGCGTCAGCAATGCTGGCCTCTCTGAGGCTTTGCGCAACTCGTGGTTGCCTCTACGTCACCCTGTGTGAGCCCTGGCTGGCTCTGCGTCACTCTCCCCGGCTACTGCGCTGCTCTCCTGACACTATCTCTGCCTCTCTGTCTCTCTGTACTCAAATGCCCCTCAGCTTCATCTCCCAATCACTAATTCTATCTCTCTTATCAAACCCCGCTCTAGAGAATAGAATTACTGATCACTCTGGTGCACTCTCCAAGTGACCCTCAAGCCTCCTCTTATACTTTTCGTGTTGACATATGAACGACTGAGATTAAGTCCCTAATCAACGGCTAAGATTAGATCTGGCTTGATCCATGTGTTTTGGACCATTCTAACATAGTTTCATATTAATACACATTAATATTTTATTTTCCCTAAGTTTAGACTTAGGGACTCTATTAAAAATACTAATTATTTTAATATCTCCTAAACTGTGTAGAATCTGCCCAAACCCTTTTTGGGTATTGGAGATTTCATGTGCCCTAACCTCTCCACCAAATTTTGTGGCTAGAGCACATCTGATGCTACCCCAAATCAACAGTCGACTGCCTTTGACTGCAGACTTAAGCAAGGTTTGATTGCAGGTCAAGTATTGAATTTGATCGAGTTGCTAGAGGAGTTTTTGTTTTGTTTTGACAGAGCTTGACTAAAGGAAGGAGGCCGCATTCTTTGACTGGGTAGACAAACTTTTTGGAGCTGATTTGATCATTGACTAAGAATTGGTTAGGGCTGCATTGACTAATGTGGACTTTGATTGAAAAATTGCAGAATTGGTATTTGATCAAATTTGTCTTTTATGCTCATATTGGATTAGATATTGATTGGTTGACTTGGTTGGTCAAGGCTATGACATTTGACTAGTTGTTGATATACTTGGACTATGTATCTGCTCAACATTTAATGAACGTCTGATAGAAGAAGAATTTGGTTAAGGTTTTCCTCCTTGTGGGGCTTTTCCCTGGTCTTTGACTAAAAATCTCAGTGTCTCTATTGATCTTGTTTGTCTTCTATTGTGCATATTGTGTACTGTTTTATCTACAACTGCTTATTGTTATTGGGTGATTGAAAAGAAATTGGAAAAGTGATTACTATTGAAAGAATTTTTTTTTAAAGTGATTGTCACAACATAAAACATTGGAACATTAACATGGTATCAAAGCTGAGATGAAAACAAGCCCAATGAGACAAGAGCAATTACCCTTTGAAGATATCTTGTCTACTAGTGAAGTTCATTTGACTTGATGAAAGATGACTACCTCATACTTCAAGATTGAAGAGAAGTTGAATGACTCGTATAACTATGCTGTCTGGAGAGCCAACATGGATTTGTCTTTGGGGGAGAATGATGTTTTGGAATATGTTGAAGGAAAGGTCCTTGAGCCTCTGGAAAACGCTTTTGTTGCTGTCCAGTCCAAGTACAAGAAATGTGAAGTCAAAGTGAAGAAAATCATTATTGATTCTTTTGAGAGACCATTTGATTACTTTTGTTTCAAAATTGAAGAAATCTAAGGAAATGTATGATAAGTTGGTTAGGATGTATGAGGTGAACAACTTGAGCCATATTCTTTCTTTGGCGAATCAACTCAAGGACATCAAGATGAATAGGGGGAGACCATCCAATCATATTTCATGAGGATACCTCAACTCAAGAATCAACTTTTGTTTGTTGGAGTGATTACATTTGATAAAGAGATGGTTCTAGTCATCCTTGGCGGTCTTCCTGCAATTTGGGAAACATTTAGTACAACCATTAGAAACAATGACATGTTTCCTTCATTCGATGAGCTACTGGGCAAGTGTACTCAGTAGGAGGATAGGATGATCTCTACAGGGAGAATTTAGAAGCATGAAGAAGGTGAACCCACTACATTTGCTACTCAAGCCAAGAAGAGGAAAGAAAGAGGAGGACCATCTAACTCAAGAAAGCTTGCTCCAACATTCAAGGACTTCCATAGAAAATTTAGAAGGGACAAAATTCAATGCTACAATTGCCACAAGCATGGTCATTATGCTCGAGATTGCCTAGAGAATGGTAATGCTCCTAGATCCAACAACAACAATCGTGGCTACAACAATAATAGGTCTAACTATAGAAGAAGAAGAGAAGCTCTTGGTACTCGTGAAGAATGTCATCGTCCTCTCAAGAGATCAAGGAACTCATGGTATGATAATAATCCAACTGCAACTCAATATGAATACTTTCTTAATTTTGCTCTTTCTAGTTCCTCTCCTCCGGATTCTTTTGATAGTTGGTTGGTAGATAATGGGGCTTCTAGACATTTCACTAACTATAGGGAAGTCCTCTCAAACTTTTTTGAGAGGGAGATCAATTTGAAAATCATTCTTGGGGACAATTCTACTTATCCTATAAAGGGTTTTGATTTTGTTTCATTTCATGTGGATTATGGTCAAACTATACATCTACAATATGTTCTATATGTACTAGAATTGAATAAGAATCTTGTGTCTATATATGCCTTGGAGGACAAAGGAATGAAAGTTTCTTTTGTAAATGGAAAGGTTCTTACTTGGCCAATGAAATCTAGCGTGAGGGATGCATTCACTTTGGGATCAAGAATTGTAGGCCTCTACAAAGTTAATGGAAAGACCGATTCGAGCATTGGTCCATGATGATAATCATCAACGTGAGCTATGGCATCGTAGATTTGTACACCTTCACTACAACGCCCTGCCTCATGTGAGAAAAATGGTTTTTGGGATGCCCGAGATTCGCGTAGATCATAATGGAGTTTGTCAAGGATGTGCCAATAGAAAACATGTGAGGGGACCATTCCCTTCTCGTAGAAGCAAGACCAGTGGAATACTTCAACTTATACATTCAGATCTGTGTGGACCTATGCCAGTGACTTCTCTTGGTGGCTGCCTGTACTACATAATCTTTGTGGATGACTTCTCTCACAAGACATGGGTTTTCTTCTTAATGAATAAGGACTAAGCATTTGATATGTTCAAGGACTTCAAGGCTCTGGTGGAAATTGAAACAAGGAAGAAGATCAAAATCTTCAGGTTTGACCATGGATGAGAATTCATTTCAAATGAATCCATTGACTTTTGGAAGAAAGCATGAATCAAGAAGGAGATCATTGTACCTTATAATTCTGAGCAAAATGGTGTAGCTGAAAGGAAGCACATTACTATCATGGAAGCGGCCAGAGCTATGTTGCATGATCAAAAGTTGCTGAAGTTTTTATGGGGTGAAGCTGCTAACACTGCGATCTATGTTCAAAATAGGAATCCTCATCAAGCATTGGGTGACAAGATTCCCAAAGAAAGTTTCACAGGTGTAAAGCCCGAAGTTGGACATTTGAGGATCTTTGGTTGTGCTGTTTACTTCCATGTACCGAAGAACAAGAGGAACAAACTGGAAGCTTCAGGAAAGAAAGGTACTTTTGTTGGTTGCTGTGAAAATTCAAAAGTTTATAGAATATGTTTACCTAGTCAAAGGAATGTAGAGTTTGGTAGGGATGTGACATTTGTTGAAGATGCTGCCCTTGGGAAAGCAAGGGACACTCCTACCCTTGCCATTGTTGGAAGACAGGATAATGCCATGGATGAACAAGAAGAGTCTCCTATGCCTGAGCCAAATACTCATCTTGCCAATGATCCCATGGAACCCATGGACCCCTTGGATCCCCCTTTGTGTGATCTTCTTGCTAGGAATAAACCATTATGGCTTCGTGACACTATACAAGATGTTGAGGGACATGCTAATTCTAGGGGAACATTCAGGGGAAGCAAGAAGCCATGGTGATATCAGGGATATGTTGTAGCTATGAGCAACTTCATACAAGTTGAAACATGCACTTATGAAGAAGTAGTGAAAGAGTAGGTATGGAAGGATGCTATGCCAGAGGAATATGAATCCATCATAAAGAATGATGTGTGGGAAGTGGTTTCGAGTCCCAAAGGGAAATTTGTTGTGACTTCAAAGTGGATTTACAAAATCAAGAATGGTGCTGATGGAAGTATTGGAAAGTGCAAGGTGAGGTTTGTGGCTAGAGGATTCTCCCAGGAAAAGGAAGAAGACTATGATGAGATATTTGCACCAATTGCTCGATATACTACCATCTGATTGATCATTGCTCTTGCTGCTAGCTAGAGATGGACATTACACCAGATAGATGTGAAGACCGCATTTGCACATGGCATACTCAAGGAAGAAGTATACGTGGAGCAACCACATAGTTTTGAAGTACAAGACAGGAAGACCCATGTGTGTAGGCTGAAGAAAACAATCTATGGATTGAAGCAAGCCCTTAGGGCTTGGTATGCCTACATTGATAACTACCTATGGAGGTTGGATTTACAAGGAGCAATGTTGACCCGACTCTCTACTTGAAAGTTGTCTAAGATATGCCCTTGATTTTGGTATTATATGTCGATGATTTATTCTTAATAGGTGGAGAGCCTCTTATTCTCCAATGTAAGAGGGGCGTGGCCTCTAAATTTGAGATGAAAGACCTTGGTTTGATGCACTACTTCCTGGGCTTAGAGGTGTGGCAGAGACCTTGTGAGATTTTCCTTTCTCAAGGGAAATATGTTGTTAAGCTATTAGAGAGATTTGGTATGGTGGAATGCAAGTCCACAGCCACACCGATGAAGATGAATCTTAAGAAGCTATGTGGTGAACCTATGGGACCTGACCTGGCAATTCCCTCTAAGTACTGATGCTTGATTGGGGCACTGATGTTCTTGGTAAACACTAGACCGAACATATGTTTTGTTGTCAACACTCTAAGTCAATTTATGATAGAGCCTCTACTTGCACACTAGGTTGCTGCCAAGCATGTGCTGAGATACCTGCATGTGATTATTAATCTTGGATTGAGATATATTGCTAGAGACGTGAGACTACATGGATACACTGATGTTGAGTGGGCCAAAAATGTTGTTGGCAGGAAGAGCACATCAAGGTACCGTTTTAGCCTAGGGTCTGCCATGATATCCTGGATGAGTAGGAAGCAGAAGTCCATTGCTCTTACCACGACTAAGGCTGAGTAAGTTGCTGCTAGCTTGGCTAGTTGTGAGGCAATATGGTTGAGGAAGCTCTTTGGAGAGCTGTTTGAGTAGGTATTGGATATGACTGTGATATACTGTGACAGCAAGAGTGGGATTCGACTTTCAGAGAATCTTGTGTTCCACAACAAGCCTAAGCACATTGAGATTAGATATCACTATATTCGAGATATGGTGCAGAGAGGGGCCGTATGACTCCATCACATTTCGACTGATGAGCAGATAACTGACATACTTAACAAGCCTTTGCCGAAAGGGAAGTTCTGTCTTCAGAGAGCAACTTGGATTGGTGGTTGTGACCCTTCCGGGATGTGGTCACGGTTGATTGAGAACATTGAGCTATGCTCTTCCCCCTTGTTTGATCTCCTAGGGTGGAATGGAGTTGGAGATTTCCTGAGGTTGAGGGAACTCATGGACAATATGATAGACTTTGTTCCTTACCTCCCATGGTAAGTGGCATATTGCCTATTGTCACTGTAGGGTGTGTGTGGTCTTTATCACTTATGGCCATTGTTATCAGAATCGGAACAACCCGGTTTGAACCGGCCAGTCCAATTCGTTTGAGGCCAAAATCGGTTCGAACTGGTGACCTGAGCAATTTTTGGCCGGTTCGTTATCGATTCGCCTAGTTCTTGTACAAAATCTGCCAATTCAGTATTGAAATGACCTTTTTTCATTGAACTAACCGGTTCGGTACTGAATCAGCTTGTTTGGTACATGCTTCCAATGACCTTTTGAACACAATTAAGAAAAAAAAGCAATGATTACTGACAAGCAAAGCCTAGTATTTGACCATATTTCCCTAATAATGCTGTGCAATTGATGATAATGTTAAATTCTTAAAGTAAAAGTTATATTCTCCTTTATCTTTCATTTTCATCATTTTACTTAAATTTTTAACATGACCATGAAATGACTCAAGATGTTTGAGAGTGGTGTTGACCTCATTGGATTTCATATGGAGAAAGTAGAATTTTAGATTTCATTCAAAATCCAGTAGACTTCACTTTTCCAGGATTTCAGGGTTGGGGGGATTGCAATGCTACATTGGGTTTTGTCATGTACGAGGGTATGGAACTAGTATTTAATCAAGAGAACCAAGCCCTCTATGTACCTTGCTGTTAGTGTCATTGGTTGTCGAACTCCTCCATCATGAGCCTACTAAAAGAAGTATCCATCACTCAAAACAAAATCTTGACTTGACATGTTATGCTTTTTCTATCTTATTTTAATGCTAAGAGGGTGATATCGATGACGAAGATCCTAATATAGGCAATGATTTTGATGATATGTAGGTATTTGTTGTAGCATAATCTTATTTGGATTCTAGAGGCCATGTGAAGCTTGTTTGCTAATGCATTTTCTATTTAGAGATGGATTGCACTTGGTGTTATTTTGATTATGTGCACCCTTACATGCTATATAAATGAGAACTAAGTTGTGTATAAATGGTTTGGATTCATAAGGATGCACATGAATGTATATGTTTTTCTTTGAAATTTGAATATTTTATGTGTTTTTGGTTGATCGATATTTTGTCTGGTATTTTTACCGGTTTCCGTCCAGCTCTAAATGGTTAGAGGGTGATATTTTTCTATCTTATTTTAATGCTTAGAGGGTGATATTGATGACGAAGATCCTAATATAAGCAATGATTTTGATGATATGTAGGTATTTGTTGTAGCAAAATCTTTTTTGGATTCTAGAGGCCATGTGGAGATTGTTTGCTAATGTATTTTCTGTTTAGAGATGGATTGCACTTGGTGCTATTTTGATTATGTGCACCCTTACATGCTATCTAAATGAGAACTAAGTTGTGTATAAATGGTTTGGATTCATATGGATGCCCATGAATGTATATGTTTTTCTTTAAAATTTGAATATTTTATGTGTTTTTGGTTGATCGATTTTTTGTCTGGTATTTTTACCGGTTTTCGTCCAGCTCTGAATGGTTCTTGGTGCAGAGGATCTACCGGTTCAATGACTGGTCCGGTTCTGATAACATTCTTATGGCAAGTTGCCTATGCTCCCCTACCATCAAGTTTGAGACTTGATTGAGTATACCCCAATATGCATCCTACCCATAAGTTGGGCTTGTAGGGATTGCCACCCATTTGGTCAATGGGTGAGACAAACTTGGGTGTGTGTGATCCTCACCACTAGTAAGTTGGGTATCCTCCCCAAGTTAAAGGATGCAAGTGTTCTACCACTTGATTCTTGAGGGTCAAGGTGGGAAGATCAATGAACAATAAGATAGACCTCTCATGGTAAGCGGTATCCTGCATATTGTCATTGGATATGGGGTGGTAGATTAATCTGCCCTATGATGATTCTTATTCTTTAGATTGAGAGTGTTCAATAGATGCACAAAGATGAGCAGAGACAAGATATGATATGATACAATGATGATGATCACAAGACATCCGAGATGAGACCTATGATGCAATTGGAAATTCCTCCCTAGCTGAGAAGGAGTGTTGAAAATTGGTAGTTGAGGGAGCAATTCCCTCCTTGGAGAAGCCCAACAAACCCTAAGGAGATTTTACTTGCCCTTGGAAGAATTAAATTTGCACATGCGAAAATATTAAGTTTGTTGCTGGACCAAGTCAACACATAAAGTGCAAGTCAGCTTAAAGGAGAAATTCGACCTCCTCAACCACATATAAATACACTGCACTTGGCATTACTTGGAGATATCACAACACACATCTTCTCTTCATTTGATTGTTCATACACTTTTGAAATTACAGGGCCGAGTTCACACGTGCGAAGGAGAGAGAGGGTAATTCTGTTGACCAACATTGACTTTGGGACTATTTGACCAGTGTTAACTTGGAGAGTTTTAACATTGTTTGACTTGGTTTTGGATCTGTTTTGGGAGGCCGAGTTGATTGGGACTTTGATCAAAGTTTTCTAGGGATGTTGACTACCTTTGGTTGCAAACTTGAGTAGGGCTTGATGGAGTTGCTGGAGGACTTTTTGTTCTGTTTTGACCAAGTTTGATTGAGGGAAGGAGGCCACATTCTTTGATTGGTTGACTGAACTTTTTGTAGCTAATTTGATCATTGACCAAGGACTAGTTAGGGCTGCGTTGACAACTATTGACTTTCACTATAAAATTGCAGAATTGCTATTCGATTAGATTTGACTTTTATGCTCATATTGGATTGAATATTGATTGGTTGACTTGGTTGGTCAAGCCTATGACCTTTATCTAGTTGTTGATGTACTTGGACTATGTATTTGCTGAACATTTGATGGAAATCTAATAGAAGATGAATTTGGTTAAGGTTTTCCCCCTTTTGTGGTTTTTCCCTGGTCTTTGACCAAAAATCTGTCTCTCTATCGGTCTTCGTTGTCTTCTATTGTGCATAATGTTTACTATTCTATCTACAATTGCTTACTGCTATTGGGTGATTGAAAATAAATTGGAAAAGTGATTGCTATTGAAAGAAGAATTTGTTAAAGTGATTGTTACAACATAGAACATTGGAAAATTAGCGGAGACATGGGTGCTTTCATAATTGGTGAACACTTTGTGTCTAAGTTGCACGAAACGGGGAAACGGGGAAGCAAACGAAACGCGACCTCCCCAAATTTTGGAAACGGGGAAACGCGAATATATATAATAATAATATAATATATTATATATATATATAATAATATATAATATAATATATTAAAAACATTTAAAAATTATTAATATATATATGTGCAATCATAAGCATTAATGAACTCCTTGCTGAATAGTGTGATGAGAGAATGAGAGGCACTGCTATTTTATAACTTTAGAAATGTTTCTAGAAGTGATTAGAAACCCTAAAAAAATAAAATTAATTAGAAAAAAAAAATTTAAAACACAAGTGTTATTTGTGGAAACGGGGCCCGTACGCGTGGGAAACGCGTTTCGTCCGTACGGGCGTGTTTCCATTTCGAGGAAACGCGCCCGTACGGACGGAAACGCGTTTCCACGCCGTACGGTACTCGGAAATGCGTTTCCGTTTCGTTTCCGTACGGAAACGACCCCTCCCCCTGCGTTTCCTGCAACTTAGCTTTGTGTAGAGAGGTGTTTTGCAACTAGCTCATTTTATTGTTTTGGACCTTTCAATCATCATATTTCAGTGTGTAGATGGCCTATTTTGTAAACATAACTATTTGGTCATTCTATTGTTGATAGTTGTTGGATAACCTATGTCATTCCATAAGTTAATGGTCTACTTTCTAGTATATTAATCATCTAATCAAACCGTTGATTGCTTGTTGCTTGATGTCCATTAGCTTGGACCAGTATTGTAGGAACTGCCGACTGTTGATTTGGAGTAGCATCGGATGTGCTCTAGCCACGAAATTTGGTGGAGAGGTTGGGGCACATGAGATCCCCAATACCCAGAAAGGGTTTGGGCAGATTTTAAACAGATAAGGAGATATTAAAATAATTAATATTTTTAATGGAGTCCCTAGTCTAAACTTAGGGAAAATAAATATTAATGTGTATTAATATGAATCTGTGTTAGAATGGTCCAAAAGACATGGATCAAGCCAGATCTAATCTTAGCCGTTGATTAGGGACTTAATCTTGGCCGTTGAGATGTCAACAGGAAAAATATAAGAGAAGGCTTGAGGGTCACTTGAAAAATACATTAGATGATCAGTCATTCTATTCTCTAGAGCGGGGTTTGCTAAGAGAGATAGAATCAGTGATTGGGAGAGCGGCTGAGGGGCATTGAGTACAGAGAAATAGAGAAGGCAGAGATTGTGCCGGGAGAGCAACGTAGCAACCAAGGAGGGTGACGCAGAGCCAGCAAGGGCTCACGAAGGGCCATGCGGAGGTAGCCAAGTGCTGCGCAGAGCATCAGAGGGGCCAGCGCAGCTGACGCAGAGGCTCCTAGAGCTGACGCAGGGCCTCTTGGGGCTGACGCATGCCTAGAAAAGCTGACGTAGGGCCAGCGTAGACAGAGAGGGCCTGATGCAGTCCCGATTGGGCAGGTGCTGGGGTTGAAGGAGTAGTTTTGTGTTGAAGAGCTGCCGGAAGGATTTTCCGGGGTTTCAGCCAAGAGACTTTTCTCAAACTGTGAGGTATAGCTACTAAGGAAATTCTCTGTTGGGTAGGTCAGTTTCAACACCCAGATTGTACTCTGATATTGCTTGATAAGAAAACCCTCAAATAGCTGAATCGATTTTCCTGCATTGGGTTTTTCTGGGGACATTGGTCCAAAAGTAATGGTGTCATGTGGTGTGTTTGTTCTTGTTTCTTTTAGTTTCTGATTTGTAATATGTTGAGCATGCACTGGTCTTTATTTTCAATATTTGCTTTGTAAATAACTTGTTAAAGAAAAATAACAAGTAGGTAGGAATAAACCAGAAAAAGTGCATGAAGGGTTTCTAAACTAAGTAAACTTAGAAACTTCAACATCGACCCGCCTGCTTTATACCTTGGAACCTCGCTTTGAGTGGGAGAGCAATAGGAGTGCCCTTTAGAGTGCACTCCTAAAAAATAGAACTGCACTACAACCTTAATTTTAACGCTCCTTGGAAATTTGGGACTACCATGCACCCATACACACTCCCACATGTCAAATCGCTCTCCTGTACACTCTCTTGTCATGCTCCCTATGTGCTCCATGGAAGCTCCCTAATGGTAATGTTACTATCTTAAAGTAAAAGGATAATATCGTTTTACTTCAATTTTTAACATTTCCATTTATTGTTTTAGGATGTTTGAGAGTGGTTCCAACCTCTGCAAGCTTCATATGGAGAAAATAAAGTTTCATATCCCATTCAAAATTCAATAGAGTTAACAATTTTCAGGATTTCAGGATCGATGGGTGTGCAACATTTCATTGGATTCTGTCATGTATGAGGGTATGTAATTGGCATTTTATCAAGAGAACCAATCAGCAAGTCCTATATGCACCCTATTGTTGTCGGTGTTGATTGTTGATCCCCTTTCTCATGGCCTTAGCAAAAATGTACTCTTCACTCAAACCAAATTCATTGATTAGGCATGTTAAGCTTTTTCGACCATATTTTGAGGCTTGGATTAGGTGGTTTCATGAAAATTGGATGGTGTTGATTGATGTCCCTAGAGGATCAAGGTAGAGGAGAAGGCTAGACAAGAGGAAAATAATGAAGGATGATGCTAATGATGAGGATTCTTATATAAGTGATGGTGGAATATTGCTTGTCAAGCATTGGTGGAACATGCATGGCAGTGCTACCTGACATCTACAACATTTGGCAACTGTTGAACATTGGTAGTTGAGGGAGCAATTCCGTCCTTGGAGAAGCCTAAGGAGACGTTACTTGCCCTTGGAAGAATTAAATTTGCACATGGTAAAATATTATTTTTGTTGTTGGGCCAAGTCAACACAAAAAGTACAAGTAGGCCTAAAGGAGGAATTGATCCTTCTCAATCACATATAAGTACACCAAAATTGGCATCACCTGGAGACATCACATCACACATCTTCTCTTCATTTGATTGGTGCACACACTTTTGAAATTGCAGGGTCGAGTTCACAATTGAGGAGAGGGCAATTTTGTTGATCAGTGTTGACTTTTGTTTTTGGGACTATTTGACCAGCGTTGACTTGGAGAGTTTTGACATTGTTTAACTTGGTTTTGGATCTGTATTGGGAGGCTGAGTTGACTGGGACTTTGACCGAAGTTTTCTGGGCATGTTGATGTTGAAATTTCTATGTTTACTTAGTTAGAAACCCTGATTGCAGGTCAAGTATTGAATTTGACCGAGTTGCTAGAGGATTTTTCGTTTTGTTTTGACAGAGCTTGACTAAGGGAAGGAGGTCGCATTCTTTGACTGGGTAAACGAACTTTTTGGAGCTGATTTGATCATTGACCAAGGATTGGCTAGGGCTGCATTGGCCGCTGTGGACTTTTACTGAAAAATTGCAGAATTGGTATTTGATCTTTGTCTTTTATGCTCATATTGGATCGGATTTTGATTGGTTGGCTTGGTTGGTCAAGGCTATGACATTTGACTAGTTGTTGATGTATTTGGACTATGTATCTATTGAACATTTATTGAACATCTAATAGAAGAAGAATTTGGTTAAAGTTTTCCTCCTTGTGGGGCTTTTCACTGGCGTTTGACTAAAAATATCAATGTCTCTATTGATCTTGTTTGTCTTCTATTGTGCATATTGTGTAATGTTTTATCTACAATTGCTCATTGTTATTGGTTGATTGAAAAGAAATTGGAAAAGTGATTGCTATTGAAAGAAAAAATTGTTAAAGTGATTGTTACAACATAAAACATTGGAAAATTAACATGGTATCAAAGCTAAGGTGAAAAAAAGCCCAAGGAGACAAGAGCAATTACCCTTTGAAGATATCTTATCTGCTATTGAAGTTCATTTGAATTGATCAAAGATTGAAGAGAAGTTGAATGACTCATAACTATGTTCTTTGGAGAGCTAATGTGGATTTGACTTTGGGGGAGGATGATGTTTTGGAATATGTTGAAGGAAAGGTACCTGAGCCTCCAAAAAATGCTTATGTTGCTGTTAAGTCCAAGTACAAGAAAGGTGAAGTCTAATTAAACCTTTGATTGCTTGTTGCTTGATGTCCATTAGCTTGGACCAGTATTATAGGAACTGCCGACCCCCTTTCTTTAGACCTTAGAACATCGCTTTAAGTGGGAGTGCAATAGGAGTGCCCTTTAGAGCGCACTCCTAAAAAATGGAACTACATTCCAGCCTTAATTTTAACTCTCCTTGGAAATTTGGGACTACCATGCACCCGTAGGCACTCCTACGTGTCAAATTTCTCTCCCTTACACTCTCCTATCATGCTCACTATGTGCTCCGTGAAAGCTCCCTAATGGTAATGAGAAGCAACATCTTGACGCGCTCTTTCTATCCACCACACTGCCATCCCAATCAGCATCAAAATATCCTTGTAGTGTATCTCAACCCATAGTTGATTGTGCCATGGAGATATTTCAAGAGATTCTTAGTAGCGATCGAATGTATGTGATGAGGATCAACCATAAATTGACATAAAGTATTCTCAACGAAGCATATGTGTGGTCAAGAGTTTACCAAGAACATCAGGCCCCCCACAAGTTGTCTATATTCATAACTATTTTCCAATTCGGGCCCAACAACACGTCCACATAACTTCTTAAAGTTGAGTTCCATCAGAGTAGACACATACTTGCATTCCACCACCCAACATCTCTCTAGCAACTTCACAATGTATTTTCCTTGAGAAAGGAAAATATCACTTGGCTTTTGCCAGACCTCCAAGCCTAGGAAGTAATGCATCAAACCTAGGTCCTTCATCTCAAACTCGGAAGTCAACTCCCTCTTGCATTGATAAATGAGAGGGTCCACACCTGTTAGAAATAGATCATCAACATAAAGGACCAAAATAAGAGGCATGTCCTTTTCAATAAGTATAGGTTTGGATCAACATAGCTCCTTGTAAATCCCAACTTCATAAGATAACTATCAATCCTTTCGAACCAAGCCCTAGGGGCTTGCTTCAACACATAGAGGGGTTTCTTCAACTTGCATACATGTGTCCTTCGATCTTGTACTTCAAACCCCTGCTGTTGTTCCAAGTAGACTTCCTCCTTAAGCGAGACATGGAAGAATGCAATTTTAACATTCATTTGATGTAGGCTCTGTTACCCACCATTTGTGGGTCGTGCATATATGATAAATTTGTTCTCCTAGGTGGTTCTCAACCAACAGCCAACAACCGCTTGTAGCCACCAAATAGTTCAATGTGCCATTATCTCCACCACCTAAGCCATCCATGTTGTCCCTTGCTCAATTGTTATGATTGTATGTTTGAAGGTGGGCGTCTTGACCC
Organism: Pinus taeda; assembly: GCA_000404065.3. Taxonomy (NCBI): domain Eukaryota; kingdom Viridiplantae; phylum Streptophyta; class Pinopsida; order Pinales; family Pinaceae; genus Pinus; species Pinus taeda. Next base: position 239,138 of record APFE031556090.1, read on the forward strand.
TGAAGGTATGCTAACTCTTCGTTGATGTAGTTGAGTAATTTTCCTTACTTGTCATGGGCACTTTTGGGCATGGCTTGGTGGGGGATTTGGCGGAAAGAGTGGTCTAGGTCTCTACTTCTGTCTCCATTCCGCAATTCTGTGGTTAGCCTTGTATCGTTGTTCCATGCGGTCTCCTTTACTGGCCACTAGCTTTAGGGTTGGCACTACTTGGAAAATCTTGACTTTGGTTGTGTGCTCTCACTTCTCAACACCACATACATCACCCTTTCCACTCATTTTAGCCCTATTCATCTCTTTTCCCATCTGGGTCCACGTGTCCACTGGGTCCACATAGGGTTAGCCTCCCCATCCCCTTGTCCACACCTTGGGTCAGGCTTGGAAGGAGGCTCGAGGTTGATGCAGCTAAAAAGAAAAGAAAAAGCATAATTTGCCCACTGTCAATAGGAAATGTACCAGAAAAGGCAAAAGATGGTCGAGACATACAAATTTAGCACGTGGGAAAAACCAAACAAGAGCTCTACCCTTATGCATGGCCATCACCCTGGTTCCTATGGGCTCTAGATGAGCCCCCCCATCATTAAGGAACCCATGATTGTCCCAACCCCTGGTGGGCAATGAACCGCCTCACCTTAAGGGGGTATCCACTGCCATATACTAGACATCATGCTCTCATCCTCTGGAGCGTTGAGCAATTATGAATAAAAATCAATCAGAGGCAAAAGGCATACGAGGAAGGGTGGAAAAACAAAGGTCGGGGTAACTCATGTACCACAATTTTCTCCCTCCCATGCTCACATACCCAGGGGTGAGCTTCCCTTATTATAGCTACCCTTGTACCATGACATGTGGTCTGGATGAATCCCCTGATCCCCACTCCGTTCTATTACTATGTCATTTTCCACCTACCACTTTAAGGATCTACGAGGGAGATGTTACCCCCTTTAAAGGTTGAAATCGCCTAATAGGGTCCTTGATTAGCCCCTTATTGAGCTTGTAGACACCTGTACATGTGAAAACCCACTATGGAAGGGCATGCCACCACGAAGTGCCCCATTGATTCCATGACTTGTAAGCTCTTTTACTTGATTATCCTAATGATTTGTTGTATTGGAGGGCAAGGGGACGCATTGGATCTTATGTAGGATTGTAGGTGGGTCTCCATATTGGGCTGGTCACCCTATACAGTGTCCTAGCCATCCAGAGGGCCACATTGGCACTTGTAGGTTGAGCATTGAGAGCCATGGGCCTCCACCATAATATAGAGTACTTCATGGATCCAAACACCACTAATTGATTGCTCGTGTTCCACCTTTTGGATGAGGATGATGCACCTGGTTCACCATGCCCAACCGGCTCCACACATGAACCATACACTTGGCAGATGTTCTAGGGTCCAGAGGATGTCTCCCGCTACAGGGGGGCTTATGTCATCATCTTAGTCCTTACATATGGTCTACAGGTATTTCCGATCCACTTGGAGACCCATGAGGATGTCCTTGTGCCCCCACACCCACTTGGGAACACTACAGGTTCATGCTTGGAAAACAAGGGACCAACCCCTTGTCCACTATGTTTAGAGTCCTGTTTTACATCATGGCACCCCTAGGGATTCATTAGGCCTCCTTAAAGGCCCAACGACTCACTATATTGAGCTAGTTTGGTGGGCTTGTCACCAAAAGTATTGTTATTATGCACATTATTTTATTTTAGGGGCATTATTAGTCCTAATTAGGCCATTAGAATCCCTTAGAGGATAAATAGAAGTGAGATGGTTTGTTTTCATCGTCATCACTTGGATTGGATTAGTATCTCTTATGAGATTTTTGCACTTTTTGCTAGGATGAATTTTGGAGCTTTTCCTGATGCATTATGATGTTTGTATTTCACTATTGTCTTTGGAGCTTCTTTAATGCAAAGTTGATAAATGGGTATACTCTCTCTCTCATGTAAGTTGAAATTTTGATGTTATTCTTGTTATCTTACCAATTAATTGCTTGTATGTTGTACCTTTATTCTTGTATGGGTTAAATGTAATGTGAAATTCTTCTGGGACATTGAATAAGTGATTAAATACATGGGCGAATGTTGCTAGAGACACCTCTTAGGTTAAAGACCTCGAAACTTTGCCTCCTTCGCAAATTTGAAGTATAAATCTCTATTGATCTAGTTGCTACCCTTGGAGAGGCTAGCAAAGATCAATTAGTGCTCACGAAATTCCATGATATATGTGTATCTTAACTCCATTAAGGCCTAGCAATAAGGCACTGATCCTTGTATCCCTATGGTGGTCAAAATAACATTTCTTTTGTTCATTTCTTCCAATTCTAGGCCTAACCCATAAGGTCTCCTAAGGCATCACACGAAATCATTTGTAGCTATCCGAAACCCTTGAAAATTGGTCCACTATTGCACTGTAGTTTGCTCAAGAGGTCCTCCAAATTTCAAGCAATTGCGACAGTGGAATCCCAAGATATAGCAAGCCGTAGCCACAAGACCATTTCTTGCCCTAGATTGATTTTGGGTTAGTGATCTCATCGGGATCAATACATCCAAATCTCAAAAGAAAATTTGTTCTTTGATCCTTTTCTCTTCCCTGATTATGTCCAACCCCTCTTTGGTCGATCAACTCCATACGCTTGACCTAGTTTTGGTCCATCTGGGTTCTTTGTGGTCCTGCAACTTTATAACTCAAATTCCACAAGGACTGTATAGAATCCATTTCTCCATAAGGATTCTTAAGTTTAGGAAGCCCCTTGTCAAGGCATATCCTTTAACCTTAGGCCAAGGTATTCTCATAGTCCTTCTTAGAGAGCCCATCATCTCTCTTCTCAAGCAAGCTATTTAATTGAGTCTCTCTTGTGAATAGGCTTTAGGAATCACTCCTTATCTGGTCATTGATCCATTTGTCATTGTGATTCCTCTTATACCGGGCCTCCTCCCATCGGTGAAAGTCCATAAAGATCAGGGAGACTTAATTGAGGTGACATTGGGCTCACTCCATTGTTGCCCCTTGACCTAGTGGTTGTTCTATAGGATCCCCTCATAGGACCCCTGCTAGTTTGAGTGGTAACATGCTCCATTCTTGATTTCCAATAAGAAGAATAATACATCAGATAGTAGTATATCGGGCAACCGGTGTAAATATTTCGTCATAGTCCACTCCTTCCTTTTGAGAGAAGCCACGAGCAACGAACCTGACCTTATATTTTTTAGCACTCCCATCAGCTCCATGTTTAATTTTGTAAAGCCATTTTGAGGTGACCACGAATTTGTCCTTGGGTCTCTTACAACTTGTTTGAATGTGCATGGTTCAACTTGAACAATAGTACTCATGGCAGCCAAGTATCCTTGATACCTGTTCGACTTCTTACTTTCACGAAATGTCCCTCTTGGAGCAATGTGTCTTTTAGCATCTTTGAGCCATAGTGGACGTTTCCTTGAGGTAGAGGGTTCACCAGGAGGTGGATCAATAGGATCCATTGAGCCTTCAACACCAGGCATAGGTTCATCCTGTTTTTCAACAGTTTCATTATTGACCTTCCTTGAGATGGGTAGATCTGTGGCTTTCCAAAGGGCAGTATCTTCATCAAAGGTGCCATCACAGCTTACTTCCACATCTCTTTGACCAAGCACATAGATTCTATATGCCTTCGAATTTTCATTATAGCCAACAAATATGCCTTTCTTCCCAGAAGCTTCCAACTTATTTCTTTTCTCTTTAGGCACATGAAAATATACTGGACAACCAAAGATTCTAAAATGAGAAACATCAGGTTTCTTACTAGTGAAAACTTCCTCAGGTGTCTTGAAATCCACCGCTTGATTCGGGCTCCTATTTTGAACATATATGGCAGTGTTGGTAGCTTCTCCCCATAACAACTTCAGCGAACCTTGATCATAGATCATGGCATGGGTGGCTTCTATAATTGTTCGATTCTTCCTTTCAACAACGCCATTTTTCTCAGGAGTGTATTGAACAATTGTCTCCCTCTTAATGGCAACCTCTTTGCAAAATTCATTGAATTCATTTGATTCATATTCGGTTCCATTGTCCGTCCTCAACGTCTTGATGTTCTTCCCTATTTGATTTTCCACGAAAGATATGAAAGAACAAAACCATTTGAACACTTCATCCTTCCTCTTTAAGAAATAGATCCACATTTTGCGTGAGAACTAATCCACAAAGAATGCATAGTATATGTATCCTCCCAATGAGGCTACAAACAGGGCACTAGATAGGTCAAAATGGACCATTTTTACCATTTGAAGAATATTAGTTGTCTTGCTTTCACTAGAAGGGAATGGTCCCTTTGTATGTTCCCGAACTGCACGACCCTGAGAAACTCCTTCATGGTTCATATTAAAGTCAGGCATCCTTGTGACCATCTTCTTTACCCTAGGTAAGCCCTTGTAATGTATGTGGGAAAATATCCGGTGCCATAGTTGACATTGAAGAGAAGTATCACTCGCCAAAGCTCCCAGAGGACTTCCACCAACTTGATAGAGACCATCAACCCTAAATCCAAGAGTAAATACATCTCTAGGGTTTCTTTGCCAAATATGTACCTTTCCATCAATGGATGCTACCTTGAAGCCTTTGTCTTCCATAGCAAAAATAGATACTAGGTATCTTGTTGTTGTGAGAATGGTGCTGGTAAATACATCCCATGGTTTTGAAAGACCTCCAAGTGCAATGAGAGTGAGCTTCTTGTCAGTAATAACTTCTCCAATAAATAGAAGGTAATTCTTGATTTAAGTTATTCTCATGAAGTAGGATTGGATAGACTCCCCTTTATCCATTTAGATATCCTTCAACTTGTTTTTGAGAAAGGGGATTTGAGTTGCATTTTTCACTTTGAACATCCCAACCAACTTATCAAATATTCTTTAGAAGTTCCCAAATCAGAAATATAGGCAACCAAATGCTTTTGAATGGAGTCAATCGAAATTTTCTTTGCTTTGACCTCACCTTTTCTATATTTCGTCTTAGCAGTAGCTGATGCATTTGAAGAAGGCTCCACCACTTTTCTCTGCACATAGTTCAATACTTCATGATCCTCCAAGGTCAGGTCCAAAGTCATCTTCCATGCATGATAGTCAGATTTGTCATTGAGCTTATCCTTAGTCTTGAAGTAGGATGTAGAAGCCATTGAGACTTGACCAATAATCTTTGTCCAACAAATCTCTTAGTGATTGCTTTTCTCTCTTGGGCTTTGTCTTCACTTGGGCTCTGATACCTGTTACAAAATTAGAAAGGCATAAAGATTTTTCCTTGTTGATAATTACTTGTGATTTCTTTGAATTATTATTATAATCTTTCTTATGTTTTCCTTTTATATTAGTTCATCAAGAAATTACCAAAACCAAAATGCGAAGATCAAGAACTTCAGATGTAGGCGCACAGCCAGGAAAAACCCAGTCAAGCACTCTTCCTCCAGTGATTTAAAATGAGATAGACCAAGACCCTAGACCAATAGATACCAAGTCAACCCTCAAACTGTTCTTCTAACCTTCAGAGATCAACTGCAACAATGCTGCATCAACATTGCATCAATATTGCATCAAGGACAAATTTTCGACCTACTGCATCAGAATTTTGGTCCAGCTTCAAGACTACAATTTCAGCCCTCGTGTAGCTTCAATTCCTTCACACATGTGAGACAAAAGAGAGAGAATTTTGACTTCCTTAGCAAGATAATGACCTCCTTCCCCTTCGCTAGCCCTTTACTTTTCTTCCTTGGAATTCATACCTTTTACTGCTTCCATCTACTGCAGTTTGAACTTGTGGAGTGAGTTCTTCCAAATGAGTCGAGTTGTTGCTTATATATAGTCCTTCTAGATGATCGAATTCTTCCTTTGAGACTGACTTGGTGGATGAGGACTAATTGACCTATTTTACATCAAAAAAGTTCTTTCTTGACAAATAATTGTCAAGAAGAGTTCTTTACACTGTGACATGGACAAGGATACTTGACATAAACCTTAAAAGTCTTCAATGGAGACTTTGACCTAAAAAAAATTGACTCAAGCATGAAACCAATGCTTTATAAGTCAAATTATTTAATAATAAAATTTATTTTTCTTTCTTGTGATAAATATATTACATCATGACTCAAGTACAATTATGAAGACTGATACTAGCTACATTCGTCAACGCTCCCTCTTCACTAGGGAAGTATTCACAACTACCTATATATAAAGGTACATGGAAACTCTCCAAAATGAACTACAAAGAGTTTTCGCACACTTAGTGCCTTAGACTAGATACTTGACCAGGGTTATTTATCCAGGTGGGACTATGTTAATTTTAGGTATGTTCTATGCTTAGAGCAAATTACTTCAATTTTTCATATTAGCTCAATATCAATTCCAGATTAGAAATCACTTAGCATGATAGTAAAGCGCAGATAGAACATAAACATAAACATTAGAAGACAAGCCAAGACAAGAGGATACAAGATGTGGCACTAGCGAGGGACAAACCCCAATGTGGGGAAAGCCTTGATCAATTCTTCTTATATTCTTCAATAGTTCAGCAGAGAGAGATAGTACAAATACATTTGAAGTCAACACTTTGACTTGCCAAAATAAGAGATTAGACATCAGAGATCTTCACCGTGAAGATAACACAATGAGGTTGTAGATCTGATGACAAGGACTGCAGTTCTGAACTCAGGTGAAGGCATACTTATTAGTGCTCATTCTTTAGTTGATTCTCCAAGGTGATTCCATCACCATGCTGCACCTTGCTAGTTGACTAATCCTCAACGCAGTAATACTAACCCATGATAATAGCTCTGTCCTTCTCATCTTGCAGCAACATCATACAACCCTCTAATAGTCATTGAAATAGCCTTGGATCTCAACAGTAATATCTCACAAGTTATGTTGAAGATTTGGGCATGTATATGTCCTCATACACTCATATGAAATGCTTGACTGTGGTGTTATGGCCTGCGGCCTAACACACAATCTTCAGGTCGCAGCATAAATCTCTGCTGCTCAGAAGGAAGTCTGCACCTTCATATTCTCTTACATGATAAGCTCATCAATCTACCTTCTATCAATGATGAAGCTCTAGCAAGGTCATTGAACATAGGCCTATATTAATCTGCCCTCTAACAGTCCCCTTGTTGCTCCAAAGGTCACTCTTGGGGTTTCCAACCAAGATCTTCAACACAATGATTTCTCTTCCACATAACTCACTGTTCATAGCCTTCATCAAGTTCAGGATCTCTCACACCCCCTTGCTCCATCCAAGTGACTGTACACAACTTCTAAATCAAGGTCTGCAACATACAACAATTATGCCCTTGCATTTATTGTCAACACAACCCTAAAATATATTGTCCAAGCACGCCTTGCTGGACAGACTTCAATGCATACTCCTCAACAATCTTCTCCATGTCATACAAGCCAATCACACCGATTTTCAAAGCTTCCTTATGTGCTTGAAGCTTGACGTTGTCCCTGTCCAAATCAGAGGTCAAATTAGGCATCATTTTTCTATGGTAAGACTCCTCCATGACTGCGGCCAGGGCATGCTTCATTGACTGCGAATAGCCTTCTCTTTGACAACAATTATGCCCTTGCATTTATTGTCAACACAACCCTAAAATATATTGTCCAAGCACGCCTTGCTGGACAGACTTCAATGCATACTCCTCAACAATCTTCTCCATGTCATACAAGCCAATCACACCGATTTTCAAAGCTTCCTTATGTGCTTGAAGCTTGACGTTGTCCCTGTCCAAATCAGAGGTCAAATTAGGCATCATTTTTCTATGGTAAGACTCCTCCATGACTGCGGCCAGGGCATGCTTCATTGACTGCGAATAGCCTTCTCTTTGACAACAATTATGCCCTTGCATTTATTGTCAACACAACCCTAAAATATATTGTCCAAGCACGCCTTGCTGGACAGACTTCAATGCATACTCCTCAACAATCTTCTCCATGTCATACAAGCCAATCACACCGATTTTCAAAGCTTCCTTATGTGCTTGAAGCTTGACGTTGTCCCTGTCCAAATCAGAGGTCAAATTAGGCATCATTTTTCTATGGTAAGACTCCTCCATGACTGCGGCCAGGGCATGCTTCATTGACTGCGAATAGCCTTCTCTTTGACAGCGTCTAGGGCTAGTTAAGGCCTCCTCTATCTAGCGTATAAGGTTCCTCCACTTGCTGCATAAAAACCCTAATTAACTGCGGCCTAGGTGTCTTCTTCCTATCAGTTCTGTGAGCATCAACATAATTCTTTTGTCTATCCAGTGCTTCTTTTAATTGTTGCATAAATTTGTTTTACCTGCTCCTCCATTTCTTGGATTAGTTCTGGTCCAACTATCACCCGATCTTCTAATCTGTCCCAACTTAATGGTGTTCTGCAAGGTCTGCCATATAATGCTTCGAATGGAGGCATTCCGATTGAGCTGTGGTAACTGTTATTGTATGCAAATTCGACTAAGGATAAGTACTTTTCCCAGTGTGATTGCTGATCCATAACATACATCCTCAACATATCTTCAAGTACTTGATTTACCCTTTTTGTTTGCCCATCAGTTTCAGGATGATAAGTTGTGCTAAAATTTAGTTGAGTTCCTAAGGTTGACTGGATGCAAGTCCAAAATCTTGAAGTGAATTGAGAATCTCTGTCTGCTATAATCTTCTTAGGTACTCATCTGATAATTTCATTTATGAATACTCGAGCTATGTCAGTGACGTCATAAGTATCTCTTACGGGAAAGAAATGGGCACTTTTCGTTAATTTATCCACTACTACCAAAATGGCATTGTGTCTTTGAGAAGAGGTAGCCCAGTGATAAAATCCATAGAAATGATCTCCCATTTGGTCATAGGAATGTTGTGAGGTTGTAAAAGACCTACTAGATGACAATGATCTGCTTTTACTTGCTGGCATTCCAAACATCTTGCAACGAATTGAATGATATCACGTTTCATGCCCGACCAGAAGAAGAGTTTCTTGGTATCCACATAAATTTTCTTTACCCAAGGATGTGCACAATACACTGCTTTGTGGGCTTCTTTAAGGATAGTGTCTTGAAGATCCCTATTATCAGGAATATACATCCTTCCATGGAATCGTAAGATTCCATCATCTTCTAGTTCATATCCTTCAAATTTAGATTCTTTTGGCTTTTTACTCTCAAGACTAGATCTTACCTTTAAATACCAGCTATCTTTTATGAGATATTCTAGTACATGTTGCCTTAAGTCTACTTTGATAGGTATGAGAGAGAATATTCGAGGTCTTTTGCTTAAAGCATCTGCTACTACATTTTATTTTCCCTTAATATATGATATCCCAAAGTCATATTCACTTAGGAATTCACTCCATCGTCTTTGTCTAGCATTTAAGTCTGTTTGGGTGAACAAATATTGTAGACTTGATAGTCGCTTTTAAGTGTAAAACTATAAAGTCTCCAGATCTTTAGAGCTAGTACTACCGCGGCTAACTCTAAATTGTGAGTAGCGAGAGTTCTTCATGAGGTTTTAACTTTCTAGAGGCATATGCTATTACTCCTGATGTAAGAACTGAGAATTATTTTAACAACTTTTCCTTATGAACAGAATAAAAAATAATAAATGCAGAGACAATGAAGATTTCTGAAATTACAGATCATGATTCTGTAATAAAATTTCCTAAATTTTATAAATTTAATTAACAAAACCAATTATTTACCTGTAATCTTACGGTCGATGAAGCCTCAACTACTCTTGCTTTGGTTACCAAAAGACCGAAACCACCCAGCCAAACTGAGTAGAACCTTGCTATTCAGTCTAGACTCCAGTAAACTTCTCAGGCGAAGTAGACTGTTTCCCCTGTGCCTAGAAACCTCAGAACAAGTCAGGTCTTCCTGATCATAAACATACTCTGTATCAGTTTTGCTCCTCCTTCCTCCTCCCCCTCTCCTCCAACCAGAGCTTCCTTTTTATAAATTTCCATTACCAACATCCTCCATCACCGTGTCGTATTTATGATACGTGTCGATTATATAAACCAAATCTGATTTGATTTTATCTGCATATCTTAATTTTGAAATAAAGTTTATTTATTAATTTTT
>APFE031556090.1:251562-274259 GCA_000404065.3 Pinus taeda
CCTTCACTCTTTTAGACGCTGCCTGATCTGTCTTTCTCCAAAAAGACCAAAACTCAGAAATAACCATGGACCCAAGAGCGGTCTTGACCTCCCTCAACCTCTTCAACATCATGAATGAAGATGCAAACCGTGTATCAGCGATCTTCAACAATGATAGATTGTTGTACTCCTTGTAGATAGTGAGGGCATTTGTATGATTTTGCACAAAGTTACGGATATGTCGTGCATCCTCAATAATGTTACCAATCCAAAGCACATCAGAAGCAATGGATTTAAGTGCTAAGTCCAATGAATGGACAATGCAAGGTGTCCAAAACACTTGTGGATATTTTAGCTTCCACAATTCATTTGCCAACCGCCTTGCAATAGGTGCATTATCTGTGTAATGATTTGCCACACAAGATTCAAACCACCCTACATCTTCACAAACTTTTAATAAAAACTCACCCATTAAATTTGTGCATCCTTGTATTCACCAAGTGTATATCCCCACTGCTTTCATTGAAACTGGACCATTTCAAGGAAGACACCATGAAGTTGAATGATTGGGTCGTGGTTGGAATTCTGTCCATCCATTAAGGAACAAATGCTAACCCCAGATGTTGGCCATTGTGCCAATAATTGAGCCTTCAAGCATTTTTTGCACCTCTTTTTTTTTGCCTCGTCAACAATGTGTCTCAGCTTCTCTGGGACCCAGGGAGGCAACATAACCCTGCTGGGAGGCCCCTTGAGTTAGGAGCTCGGCACATCTTCAACAAATAAGGTGAACGTGCAACATCTAATGATATGAAGTTTTGATAGAAAGAGAAGGCAAGGTTGAGATCAAAACTTCTTTCATCTCTCTTTGAAAATCTTGTCCATTGGAGGAACCAAGTGATCTTACTTATTTAATGCATGTCCCCCTACTAAGAAGTAGAACTCTCAATGGGAAATTTAGGTGGTCCCTTTCCTCAAAAAAAATGGGAAGGGTCTTCATTATTGGGTTTTTTGATTTTGAAGCCAGTGCCACATGTTCCATACCAACATTGGCCTCCTTTTCCAATTCTTTTCTCTTTTGTGAAGTAATAGCTCGACAAGATCCAATCCCACAACCAGGTATAGCCAACAAATGTGATTTCACACGGTAATATGTGCTTTTGAAAGAAATGTTACAAAAGTTGCATTTCCATTGCACATTGCCTCCTCCCTTTCCCTTGTTGTTTGGCCCATTCTCTCTTGTGACATATTTCCATAATGGATATTTATCATTGTCTTTAAGTCCTCTTCTCTCAACATTACTTGCAGCAGACTCTGATGATATTGGGGGAGGAAGGGCATCTCTACCCATGACATTCTTGCCCTTCCTTTGCCCCCTAACTGCTGCCTTTGATTGAGCCATGAACACTGTGACGGACCACGGCGTTACCTCAACGACAACCTGTAAAAAAAATGAACAAACTGCTGTAAAAAAATTGTAAACTGTGGATAGGGTCAAGTCAGTAAGGTTTTAAATTTTAATCATTGGGTAGTGGGTACTGAGTCCTCTCTCAAGAATACCTTCAATTTCACACCAAATTCTGAGTTTTCTTGTGATGGTCTTTGTGAAGTTTCTTCAAGCAGTTTGTGGGTGGATGGCTGTAAAATTTAAATGTGTTTTAATTTTTAAATTTTAATAAATCTCAGGGTATACAAAGATACATAATGCCAAGATTATGTTCCAATCAGAATTTAATAAGCAACAGGATGGTTTGGTTTGAAGTCCACGCCTTCGGTACAGTTTATTGACATTTATTTTCTAAGATTTAGATCATGATTCATATATTAATGTAAGCATTGCAAGTTGCAACATAAGCAGCTGGAATAAGTCCAAAGAATGTTGCAATGAAGAATATATAATATGGCACATCTGCGATTGACTCAAAGGGATATCTTTCTCTCACTGTTCACGGTATTGGTTATCCAAACAAGTATTCTGAGTTCTTGCTAGTTTGACATTTAGAACATGATAATTATTATCTGTGTAGTGTCTGCTAGAAGACCATGCATGTCTTTGTATTACATTAAAATTTAAAAATTATACTTCCCCGATTGGTAGATTTTTAAACCATGTAAGTTGCAACTACTCTTTTCTTCAAGGGTTTAATATCAGGGTTTAGATATTCAGTATTCACACAAACAAGGTCTTTCAGAACTATTATTTAATAACTGTTACTTTCATTGACACCAAGTTTTGTGTTAAATGGGCCAAGGCTACTAATAACTATAAATCATTAATAAACACTGTGTACTATGTAGTGTCTTGGATCACTGGGTATTCACATGACAAGAGGAAATCCGCATCACTGTAATTCATCACCACAGACCAAGGTACATTTTCTCATCAAGGTATGAACTTGGATCACTGTTTCATATTACTGTTAAAGCAGTTTGGATCACAGTCAAGGTAACTTTGGATCTTTTTGACAAAACAACGATTATAGTTAAGAGAAACTCAGATTTGTCTCCTCAGAAACTTCGTAATACGTATTGTGCTTTAGACCTTGTCACAAAAATTCAACTAAGTTGTTTTAGAAATTCGACCTTCAAGGCTTTAGATCCGAGATTCATTATCCAAAATTTGTTAACTTTTTTATTTGTGATAAAAATGTCTACTGTAACTTCAATGATGTTTTGAAGAAGCAGAAACCTGGTAGGATGTCACTGTTATTGGGGTTGTGAGTCGTGACAGTTTTAGAACAGCCAGATAGGTTTAAGATTGACTGTTTATCGACAGATTTTTGAAGAAAACTTTTCTCAGGCAGCAAGGAAGAGGTCTCGCTCAAGTTAGGGTTATAACTTATGGTAGAGCGTGACACTCATGCTCAGAAACGAAGGCAAACACCCGCGGGACGAACTTACCTGGAGGGCCGAGGCTGGTAGCTGCTGTAGTGATGGCTATGGTGCACCGGCGACCGTGCGTCTACTCTCCTCTCAGCGCGCAGCTCTGCTCTCGAGTCTCAGTGCTCACTGCTCAGTGCTCACATAAAGTTATAACGTATAAACTGTGAATACGCCCGCAAACCCCCGGCTTTTAACCCGTGCACAGGACTCGTTAATCAACAAAACCAGACACGATTCAGATTTTAACAAGACTCGTTTCAAAAACACCTGACGCGATTCGAATTTTTCGTGACATGATCTGACACGACGTGGGAAAAAAGGACACGACGTGTCAGCCAAAAAGGACACGAATCCGTACCGAATCGTGTCGGATTCGACGGATTCGGGATTCGTGCCCCCTTTAGAGCGAATCCGGTATCTTAGCTACAAACAGGAAAGTCGGAGCGGCCACCCACTGACCAGGCGAACTCGTCTCCGAACCACCACCGTCTCCTCTCCAAAATCCAAACCCTCTCATCACCCGAGCAAGAATGTGAACCGCCAATACCTCTCTCGAAGCAGCACCTTGCTTCCCACCACCCTTCACCACTCCACCGATAGATTCCACGCGGAAGTGGTTGGACAAAGCGCCAAGGTGGTCGAATTCCAGGCTCAAAGTCGTCCAGATGAACCCCACTCCGACCAAAGCATACCAACACCCTTCTCACTGAATACTTCGACACTCAAACCTAGTGAATTGCAAGAGAGTAGCTCTCCTTCCCCCAGTATGTACCGAAAGCCACAAGAGCCGCACATTGTGGCTCCACTCAGCCCACCAGAGACTTCGCCCGCGCACCCACCAGAGAACTAGAATCCCACACCTTCCAAATTCAAATTGAACCAAAAAATCCGGGTGGTTATTGTTATCTCAATCTGCGTTGCACCAGACTAGAAAAGCTTGGGGAACCCTTCCAGGGACAGGCGCAAGACCAAACAACCTCGCTCGAACTCGGAGAGAAAACACTTCTAATGCCTCTAAAACCAAAAGGCCAGACTCCTTTGCCTTCGTTGTTGTGCATAAAACCACTTAAACTCATGAAGTTGAACCACCACCTCAGCGCGAATTTTTGTCGGCTTAGGGCTTTGTTGTCGCTCAAATTGTACACAGGATTGCGACAATGCTTAGGGCGGGGGTGAACCCTACACTCCCTGTTTAAGTTGTCTCTTAAATGCAGGCTAAGGGAGGTAGTCCCTATGGATGAGATGATGAACAACTTCTTGGGAACCAATAAGTCAAGGGGACACAACTCAATGCCCTAGCAACTTGGTTGAAATTAAGAGGCAAGTATGATTATTAAGCACAGTTTGATTAGATTCCTTAAGATTATTCGTTAGAGACCAGTGCCTTGGGAGATTAATTACTTACTCAATATGAATTAGAATTCCAATTTACCGGATGAAGTTATGAATGTCTCCCTAGTTAAGAGGGAGTGTTGAAGAATGTAACTAGTGTCGGTCTTCATAAAGTGTATTTGAGTTATGATGTAATTGTCAAAAGAAAGAAAAAGAGAAATTTATATTTTAAAAGAAAATTGACTTATTAAAGCATGAGTTTCATGCTTGGGTCATTGGTCAAATAGGTCAAAAGCACCCATTGAGTGCTCTAGGGATTATGTCTTGGGTCAAAGTCAAAGTTAATATATTCTAGACCCTTCTTGGGCTATTTAAGTCAAGAAAGAATTATTATTTTGGTCATGTAAACCCTTCTCCATCAAGTCAGCCTCAAGCACATCAACCACGTCAAGTCGGCCTCACTAATGAAACTACAACCACTATAAATAAGAGGTGCTACTCGACCTATTTGACATCACTTGGATCTGCAACTAGAAGAAAGGAGGAAATGCGAATATCATAATAAGAGCCTATCTCAAAGGAAGAAGTAAAGAAAAAACCAACGAAAAAGAAGGAAGCCTAATGTCTATCTTTCTATCACACGTATGAAAGGATTGAAGCACTGCAGGACGAAGGATTGCAGGTCAAATTACAGTATGACCGAATCCCTAATCGATTAGTTTGATGAACCAAAGATTTTGCATTGTCTTGAAGGAAAATTCTTGAGGGCTGGCTTGATGGATGGAGGTAAAGTTGTTATCAAAGGTCCTGGTTGTCTCAATTTGATTGGAATCTACTAGTGGAAGAGTTTGACTAGGTTTTCCCCTTCATAGGGGTTTTTCCCTGGCTGAGTGCCTACATTTGGTGTCCATTCGTCTTTAATGATCTTCATGTTCTGGTAGTTGTTTGATGATCAAGAATATAATAATAACAAGAAGAAAAAGAATCTTATAAGAATGTCACAAGCAACTATCAAAGTTAAAGAGAAATCAAATTAAATAAGCCCTAACTAAGTTTCCCCATATTTCTCAACAGAATTGATCAAAGGTTGCCGCAAGAAAAATAGATCTGTGTGTGAAGAAGTCTGTTCAACATAGATCTAGTTAGATCTAGTGTGGATTTATAGTTGAAAGTGAGGTTTGAAGTTGCCTACAGGTGCGAAAAAACCATTGATCATGGATTGTTGTTGTGCATAGTTGGATCTCAGATTGGAGCATGGTTGGCTTGGTCTTAGCGAGAACGACCAGAGTACCCTTACCTCTAGGGGTTTTAGATCCATAGCAATTCCCTAGTCAAGTTTAAGGGCGGGGGGGGGGGGGGGTTGTTAGGATTAACCTTGACTCAGGAATGATAGTCTACAGCTAGTGGTTTTGGGCACATAGTTTTGTGGCCCATGGTTTTATGCTAGTTGTATTTGGTTGGAAAGAGTTGAGCAAGTGTGGGCTCCCAGGCCAGCTTGGCCAAGGTTTTGGCCAAAGACTAATCAAATTTCGTTAGCTGGGCTTTTCTTTGGAGTTGGGATTTTCCCAAGGTATTTCTTGGTGTTGTTCGTGCTGTGTGTGATTGCTTCTATATTGTGTTCATGATTATGTATATTTAGCTTGCCCTTTAAACATGACAAATTGTTGCAGCAAAATCAGTGTTCAAATTAGCTAGCTCCTTCTCCTTCAATAAGAAACCAAATGATCCAGGACCATCGAATGCTTAGCTTCACACATTTTGGAATTCTGTAATAAGTTTTAGAAAATTTATTATTAAATTCAGATATTGTTTCATTCTCATCTCTTCAAAGGGAAACAAATGCATCAAGTCGAGAAGAAGAATCTTGTTTTTGAGCCCACTTTTTAGTGAACAGTTTCTGAAAAGATTCCCATCCATCAATGGAATGGGCTAGAAGGGCCTTATACCAAGTTTGCGCATCTCCTTCTAGAGTTTGCGCAAACATTTTCGTAACATCTTCGTGGTCTATTTCTAAATCATCAATGTATTTGTGGAATGTGTTGAGATGATCCTCGATAGTCACAACATTGCTTCCTGTAAACTTGGGCAACTTTTCCTTGTAATCTGATGTAGGAAATGCGCATGGTTGCCCTTGAATCTGGACAAAATCTAAAGGAGCATAAATTGTTAATGTGATACAAACAACCTAATTAGTAGCTGCCATATTATTACTAGGATTAGAAATTAATGTAACTGAAAATGGCAAAAAGTGAGAGGAATTTACTGACTTAGATGAATCAATGGAGTGTGGACTAACCACAATATTGTTTGTGGAAATAGGGAATACCACCTGTGAACTGGATACTGCAACAGTACCAACAGTGAATGGTGATGGAATCCCAAGCATGGGTTTTGGTCCATCTTTGATTAAAATCTCTAGCTTATTGAGACCTTCAAATGTATTTTGTGATGGATCAAACCAAGGAGACCTTTGAAGATCCAGAATGAAATGATACCTATTATCATAGTGGAGTCACCATGTAAGTTTTAAAATAGAATCAAATGAAAATTCTAACCAATTTTTTCGTTTAGATTTCCGAGGATTGACGATGAAATTCCCCAGCAACGACACCTAATTTGTTTGCTCCTGAAATTACACCCTGAAAATCATACAAATTTAATTCAAGTGATGAAATTTAGCATGGAGACTTTAGAAGAAATCTGCCTTTACTAGTCACTACAAATTCTCCTCTCCTTTTGCACTGGTGTACACTAGTCACAAGGGGGTGTCCCTGGTTTTTTGTACATTGTCCTTGCAAGTCTGCACATGTATAACACTGTGAACAGCAAAATAGAACTGGTATTTTTGTCAGCCACTAAACTGCCAAAAGAAAGTGGAATTGCAAAAGATCTATTGGTAGAATTTTCCTTTAAAACAAAACTGCTAGAAGTGGAAATGACGATGAAGAAGAGGTGCTTGTAGATGATTAAATATTAGTCGAAATACAAGGAAAAAAAGTGTTGCAGGCTTGCAATTTAAAACTAGAGATTAACAAGATATAAAATTTGAGAATCAAGCATAAGAAATCAAGTTGTACTACAGAGACCAAATACAAAAACAATCTGCTGATCAAATCCTTGCTGGACAAGAAACCTCTTAGAAATGACAGAGAGAGAGAGAAAATGAAGAATGATAACATGATGCTTCTATGTTTTGTTCAAATGAATTCCGTCTTTTAGAATGAGCCTTCCTTTCCCTTTTATCATTGCTTTGGTGACACGTTTTAGCCTTTAGGTAAGTCGAGCCATAGGAAAAGACAAGTGTCCTCACCCATGCAAATTCTTGGAGGATCCAAGTTGCGCTCAAGAAAAAGTCGTGATGCGTGGATACAAGTGGCCGGGTGATATTATCACATGTTCCCATATCCCTCATGCGACTCTTAGAAAAGGTGGGGAGTATGGTTTAATTGGTTGTTGAGTGGAGTGGAGTGTTATGTATATAATTTATATAAAAGTAATAAAAATGTAAACAATAATAAACATAAATAATGATTAATTAACTAGTAGTTAATAATGAAGAGGCATGTCTCTAAGGACATGACCGTTCCTGAAAGGGCACCTGCCTAGGTATGAAAGGGCACCTGCCTAGGTATATAAGCAGAACCTCATTGTAATCAATCATCATCTCACATCTTTTGTACATTTCTATATAAATATATTTGTTCTATAATGGATATTTACATATAATAGATCTTTTGAGGATTCCTCCGAGTATATGAACTTTGTTCGTTACATTAGTATCAGAATTGTTCGATCCTCTGGTCAACCACTGCACAGAGTCAGTGTGATCCGGCCTTTGGCCATCAATTTTCATCAACCTTGCTGCCATCACAATTCAAGTGTTTTGCTACATAGTTGGAGGTTCTCCATTCTGCTATCAAGCCTTTGGCCATTGAAAATAAATAAATTAATTAATTTAAAAAAAATGAATTTAATAATAAAAAAAAGGAAAAAAGAAGACGGTTAAAAAAAAATAAAGATATAAAAGGATCAAGGAAAATGAAGAAGAAAAAAATATTAATTAGAAAAAAATATATTATAAAAAGAGAAAAAAGCCTGAAATTCAAAGAAAAAAATCAAATTTAAAAGAAAAATGTTATTTTAAAAAAGAAGAAAAAATACATCATACAGGAAAAAAAAGAGAGACACTAAAAATATAAGGTTAAAGAAGAATTATAGAAAAACAATTAAAAAAAGTATATAAAAATAATTAAAAAAATCAAATAAAAAAAAAGAACAGAAGATCGCAGACAGTGGACCAGCCACTGCTGCCAGGCGCATGTAGCTTCCACTGCCACAGCAAAGACAACAGCCTGAAAGCGATCAATCGTGGTTGCCAGATAGCAACCAGCCTCGGTCGTCCCTCGCTTAGCCCACAACACAGTCACAACTACAATCCACAATGTCGTGCCCACTTCCACACACAGTGCTTCAACCTTATAACCATTGTGTCTGAATTTTACAGAGTCGCCATTTTCAATCTGGTATTGTTGTAAGTGTCGTCGTAAAACTACGAAAATAAATCACGTCTCATCATGCCATACCTCCATGTTGTTGATTAGTTGAATAAATTAAGTGGAGAAATTAATCATTTTATTTGAAAACAGTGACGAGCATTATTTCAATTCTCATGTTCAAGTTAAAAGTTATATTGGATATAATCAATACATATTAAATTTAATTCAGAGACCACTGAGAGATCACCAAAGGATAGTGCACTTTTTGTGATATTTGAACTGCATCAATTATTTGTAGACGCACTGCATTTCATTAGTGAAGGTTGATAAAAGGAAAATACTTTTTAGTATCCAAAGTTAAACGAGTGGGAGTTTTGAAGTAAGAAGGAAAAAACTAATAAAAGTTTAAAATTTTTAAGCCCATCCCATATATATATATATATATATATGGATTCTAATCTATAAATAAAGGAAGATTCTCCTATAAAGGTATTCCGATTGTAGATTATAGATTATTTACATTAAATGGGTGTATTCAAGGGAAAGAGATTAGTATCGCTAATAGTACAAGCACCAAGAATAATTACATCAATATTAATTTGGTAAATCAACTATTAGTTTTGGAGCCAAATTTAGGAATAAGAAAAGGTATTTTTGGCCAAAAAGAGTATGAAATTAATGATTTACAAGTGATAGTTGATCATTATGAGTACCTATCTCAATTCTGTATCGTAACTATGCTTGACAGAGAGGTTGACATAATTCTCGGTCAACCTTGGTTCAAGGAATTAGGTACGTTCATGTTAAACATAGAAAATAAATTCTTGATGTTCCCTTACAAGAAGAAGCTGGTCACATTCCAAAACATGACAACGAAATCAGATTTGATAATGTCTTCATCAAAAGACCTTAAGGATATTTCGAAACCAATGTTTCAAGAGAATCCAGAAATAGTATCAAAGAAGCAAAAAGAGCTTGAAGAAGTCATATCCAACAAAAACAAGGCATATTCATGTTTGAAGGAACACAATCAGAAACTACGTGCACAAGTCATAAAATGTAAAGCTAAGAAGCACAAGTTAGAACAAGAAAAATAAATTTCTGAAAAGAAACTCAACGAAAGTCTATTAGAAAAAGAAGAGGAAAATTTATGCTTAAAAAACCTTAACCAAAGGTTATTCGAACAAATCAAGTGTTTAAAGGATGAGAAGCTTGAATACCAAAATAAAGTTGACTCAGGAAATGACGAACTCTTACGTCTCAGAAACAATAATCAAAGTCTACTCACTCAAATTAAGAAACTTAAGGATGATAAGAAATCATTGAAAAACAAATTAGAAGAGTTTATCACGAAATAAGTGTCGAAGTCTTCAATCCAAGTTGAAGAAAGAGGAACGAATACCGATCCATTCAACATCACAACTCAAGAAGTTAACCAATCAGTTGAAGTAAAAACATATTCAAATATTGCAGTTGAAATGATGAAAATTCCAAGTGAAGATTCTATAGCCAACTCAACTACATCAATACCTAAAGTAAATCAGGAAATTACCACACACATGTTAAAGGAAGGTCGAACATAAACAACAAACTTATGTTCTGAAGAACTGTGAAGTTTGCACAATTCAATTTGATGATAACAATTCATCACAAGTTTCTAGTAACTGCAAGATTCCACATAAGATTGATCTAGGATGGTCAGATCCCTTCTCAGTTCGACAATTTTACTTATCGCTCAAAGGATCTTATCATCATGTATCAATGAAGATGACACCTAGAAGAACTATGAAGGATACAAATAGATTACAAGAAAAAAGAAGCAAATGACATGCCTTGTCAGCAATAAGATTTGAGGACAAAGCTTTTTAAAGAGGAAGGCAATGTTATGAATATAATTTATATAAAAATAATAAAAATGTAAACAATAATAAACATACATAATGATTAATTAACTAGTAGTTAATAATGAAGAGGCATGTCTCTAAGGACATGACCATTCCTGAAAGGGCACTTGCCTAGATATATAGCAGCCCCCCATTGTAATCGATCATCATCTCACATCTTTTGTAGATTTCTACATAAATATATTTGTCCTATAATGGATATTCACATATACCAGATCGTCCGAGTATTCTGCTGCATATACTAACTTTGTTCGTTGCATTGGTATCAAAGCATTCCTCTAAGTATATGAACTTTGTTCGTTACATGGAGTGAAAACAAATAGGAGTGAGAGAGTGAGTTTAAGTAGAACAAATGAGATCAAACTCGAAAGAGAAGTGAGGTCGAACTTAGTTAAGAGGAGTTGTCATGAGTGAGGTGGCGAGAAGTGGAGTGATAAGGTGAGTTCTAAGAGAGAGAAACTCGCATAAGAGAGAAAGACAAGGTAACACAGAAAAGGTGGGCAAGTTAAGTGCACATGCTTCAGTCAAATGGGCGTGAGACTCAATTAACTAAGAGAAATTTCCTTGGAATTATCACCAACTGCCATCTCTTCTTCTAACTAAGGCATGCCCTCTGATTATCTCACTTTAACTTCATTCGTGCGTCCCAATCACATTAATACATGCCCATACTTCGAGATGCCAAATGTCATTCTAAAGAGGCCATGTGTCACCATAGGAAGGCTGTCACGTGTCCTCATGTCCGGCAGCTGCTAAAAATATAAATTATTTAAATGCCCCCTGATATTATACTCATTGGGCTTGATTTTTCGAGAGGAATCCAAAGGTGCGCTCAGCCCTGATATGCAACATCTGTAGCTTAGAATTCAAATGCCTAAAATAATCTCTATCATGATCAAATTCTGTGCAACCTGTTTCCAGAATAGGAACAAGATCAACCAAATGACCTTGTGCTTGGAACTTTGCAATACAACCAAACCATGACTCATATACCAATGCCTGAAATCCATCACTAATCAACAGCAAGATAATGCAAGCTGGCCTTTAAACTTCTAGATTTCTAAGAAGCAGATCTAGGGGTTAACAACGAGGAAATTGTCACCCCACCCTTGCACACCTGAGTGACAAATGGAATTGTTGGTACCAAGCCAGCCCTAGCAGAGCTCTTCCTCTTCTACTTTGGCATTTCTGGTTGGAAGGTGGATTAACTGGTGGCCTCATAGGGTGGCTGGGAACCCCAGTGGACCCGATGAGATTTGATCTTGAAACCTCTGTGGACTTGGCACAAAATCATCTACCAATCAAGCTAACCCTCGGGCCTTCCATGTCTAATAGGTTGTTCACGGGGAAGAAGAGAATTACAGCCCATGTTGCAATTTCTAAGAAGCATAGTTGAATTCTGAATCATATTGGAGGTCAGTATAAAATATCCTCATATCAATGCTGCTTCCTGCCTGGAAAGTTATCCCTCTTTGTCAAATACATAACACAACAATTTTACATGGACACGTGCATCAGTTTTAAATGTAGGAAACTAAAATCTAAATTTTTTAAGGAGTAAGGAATTAACAGTCAGCACGAAGATGTGGTTCTAACTTCTAGGAGCTGTTCATGAAAACCTATGTCTTAATGTGCTGAGGAAAATATATCTTTCTTGGATTTGTGTTTGGTCTTTGCTTATAATATTATATATTTTATATATCCAAACTGCTGTTGTAACATATCTCTTTTTATTGTTTCAGCCTCCACTTCGTCCATTGGTTTTAGGTGGCGATCATTCAATATCCTACCCAGTTGTGCGGGCTGTTACAGAGCACCTTGGAGGGCCTGTGGATATTCTTCATTTAGATGCTCATCCTGATATTTATGATGCTTTTGAAGGAAATAAGTATTCACATGCTTCTTCATTTGCGCGAATTATGGAGGGTGGTCATGCAAGGCGACTTTTGCAAGTGAGCTTAACAAACTTAATCTGTAGAATGTATATCTTTTACCTTTCTGGTGTTTGTATGTGTGTGTACTATGTACTATGAATCAGCTGTGAGTATGCCTATTCTTGTGGTTTCTGCACCTGTATGGTGTCCAAACCTTGCAAAAGTCAAATTGAATCCAAAAGGGTGGAAGATAGTGATTGTAATAGTTTCATAAACCAGCTCAGTATGTATGTATGCAGGGAACTATTTTAATGTAGTTTAGAGGTTAGCCAATGGAACAGACCAGAGAAAAATAAGCAAAATTCCTGCTAGAATCAGATGGATGTTTTTGGTTCATTAAAGAGATAATCATGATATGGAGTTTACTGTTTTTTGCAGGTGGGCATCAGGTCTATAACAAAGGAAGGTCGGGAGCAAGGGAAAAGATTTGGAGTAGAACAATATGAAATGCACAGTTTCAGTAAAGATCGTGATTTCTTGGAGAATCTGGTTAGGCTTCTCTCTCTCTCTCTCTAGACACAGATGTGCATGTGCTGAAACACGTGCCTGCACATGTTGTGGAGGCAAACAAGTACTTCTGCAAACGTCTGTGCTGGTAGCCTGCTAGTTATAATGTCTAAGGGCTTTTTCTTATTTCTCTGTGTTTCTTATGGTTGCTTCATACAATTTTTCAAGATGATTAGATTCCTCATTCTATTTTGAGCTAAATACAGAAAGTTGATTACTGACCAAGCAACTAATCACAAATTTGAATTTTGTTTTATAGTTGCAGCAGGCGACATCATTACACAGATGTGAACCTAAATTGTTCATGTTGGAACAAGCTTAGTATGCACAGTAGTTTGCATGACATTTATGATTTTGTGCTGCACGATTTGAGTTTTCCATTTTCACCATCTTGAAATTAAATAAAATATAAATAGGATGAAGTTGACTGTACATCAAGCGTAACATTCTATACAGAACCAACTCTCTTTGAAGATTAAGTTGAACATGCTATAGAAGTTAAATGGTAGGCAAGATAGCTGGAGTGGTTTGTCCTCAGTCCACTAATTGACCAGTTACTGGGGATGGACTGGAAGAGTGTCTTTCCATTTTGGACAGGATTTTGTGAGTGGTGAGCTTGGCTTAGAGATATCAAACTAAACTGTTGTTCTATGTTACACCGAGTTTCTGGGATGTGGGGACCTGGGTACATTGGTACACGTACTCTATACATTTAGAAAACCCCCCAAACATTTCAAGGAATGATAGGATATGTTGGGGGTAGGACATATGGGACCCTGTTCCAAATGTATAAATATTTAGAATATATTAATGTTAAAAAATAATAATTAATAATACATTATTCTTTCATGGATAATCATACTCTATTAACCTGAAATTTGTTTGTTGCTGTGAAATCTGGCGGGCCTTGGAGAGGGAAACCTTACAAGGCATAAACTAGACCAAGAGACAACAATGGGGTAGTGGCCCATTGTCACCACAGCCAAAACTCCCTTCTGTTCAAGGATTTTCACTGATGGGAGGAGTCCCAGTATGTGATAAATGTCACCTATGTATGATATTTTAGATATAAAGTGTTAGGTGACTTGGCTAGACCTTCTACAAGAAAGACACAGCAAAGGCTCCAATAGGAGGTATTTCGTTTTTTATGTAGAGACCTAGGGCTACAAGCACAAGACCTAGGATTTGAGAAATTTGTTGAGTGTTGGAGTATTCAAAGGTCAAGCCTAAGAGAAAAGGTTTACAACAATGTAGATTAGCAAGGACAAGGCTCATGGAACCTTCAAGAAGCCCCCAAGTTGAAGGAAGATAAAACTAGGGTTTCCCTCTTAGGGCAAACCACTAGGGCATGAGAATTGATGGATGAAATTGAAGTGGATGCCCACCAAAAGGATATATTTAGTTGAAAATACTACCCTCTTGATGTTTAGGCTCTTCAATCCCCAAAACTCACCTTGCCTAGGGATTCATGCCAAGCCCTAGTTAACTACCTTAGGCTTGAAGGGGCCAAAATACAAAGGAGAGAGAAAATGGATAAGAAAAGTAAATGATCACCAACCAATTAGACCAGTCCCTTACCCCTTGGGAGTATGGAGTCAATGATGCTTCAAATTAGCCAAATAGCTCCTAAGGAGACCGAAATTTCGATGCCCTAGCTACCAAAATTCCAACCATTACCTATCTAATGGAAGGATTTTTCATGGGAGATTTACCAAGATTTTACCACTAATGACATTCATTCACATGTTATGTATGAGTAATGCATGCAATAGATCATCTAGATTTAACATTCAATAGGTGTTCAACAAATTAGGGCATAAGTACAATTACTAGAATCAACAAATTTCCATGCATTAACATGCAAGAGATAAATATTTAAAATTTAAGTCCACTTACACGATAACATGCAAAGAATCCATTCCATTCATCCAAATAATAGCTCCAAATATCAAAATGTATCAGAGATCCAAATATCTCCACAAGTTCAAGAGGTTGAAAATTCTCAAGTAGGTCAAAATAATCCAAGAGTTATGTGATGATGAGAAGCTACAATGAGGCCTCCTCTATTTATATGAGGAGGCCGAGTTCCCTTTTTGCCTACATGCCCCTCTAAAAATTATAAAATAATGTGCTAAAACAAGTAGGTCACACGCTGACTTAGTAGCTAATGTGAAAACATAAAAATACTTCACACGTGTCAGCATAGAGTAAAGCACTGATGTCATGCAAGCGTAGGCCCTTCTAGGGCTAGCATTGAGGGAAAATGGTGCCAAAACAAGTGTAGAAGCCCTCTTAAATCACTATCTAGGGGTTGACCCCTAGATCTCTGTCATAATCATCCTGTGGAAAGGAGGGTCGAAATGTTGATGTCACGCTTGTGTAGGCCTCTAGAGGGAAGGCATTGAGGCCAAATGGTGCCATGTGTGGTGTAGAGGGCCTCTAAAATCATGATGGAGGGGTTGGCCTCTTTGTCTTGGAGCAAATTGTCCTATGTGTGAAAATTCGAAAACCCCAAATCCTACTGCAGCAACTGATAATATTTCTTGTATTTGTTAAATTAACCGAACAAATTATTTGTAGTTTTCTACGACAAATATCAAAACATATACATTGCAGCCTTCACAAAATAAATACTGCAGAAGAAATAAAAACACTAGAAGAATAGATGTACACACAATAATACACCATTATTTTTGGACTAATGTCCTTGGAAAAACCCAACTTGGGAAAACCGGTGCAACAACTGAGGGTTTTATTATTATGCAGTAGTAAATCTGAGTACAAATCTATGGAAGCTCAAATCGAGCTTTCCATACGGAGAAATAACTGACAGGAGATCTAGTGAGAAAAATCTCACTCCCACTAGTGATCTGACACTGACCGTGGCTCAAGATGCGCTACCCCTTGCTGCCTGTGCGTCAGCCTACGCAAATCTGCATCCCACAAGTCGAACGAGCGTCTCCCTCGCTAACTGATTAGCTGCTATTTGGAAATCGATCCTCTTGGCCTCCGGGCTCCCACTCCGGCTTCTGGCACTGAATTTCGACTTCTCCTCAGCAAAATACCGATCTCCCTCTGAAGCTTTGCACTGCCTCTTTGCTCTGTATTGCTTCTCTGTGGCACTCACTGCCTCTTTGCTATGCACTCACCGGACTGGAGAAACTTCCTTCTGGCCTTACTATCCCTGCCCCTCTCTCACTGCTTCGACTTCACTGAATCACCTCTGACAACTGATTGTTGTTACTCTGGAGTTCGATTTCCCAGCAAAATCGAATTCCTTGTCTCACAAGTGTGTTCTCCAACCCCCATCGAATTTCTTCTAGTAATGTCTCGTTGAGACTTCAACAACCAAGATTAAAACATAATCGATGGCTAAGATTAACTAGAAATCGATCCATGTCTTCTTCTAGAAGATTCTCACCATGACTTAATTAATACCCTTTAATTAATCAGTGTTCCTAAGTTTAGACTTAGGTACCATTAAAAAAAAAGATCAATTATTTTAATTAAGTCGTCTCTAGGTGGAATTTCCAGAAAGGATTTTTGGGTTTTGGAGAATACATGTATACTAGCCTCTTCACAAAGTTTCGTGGCTAGAACACATCCGATGCTACAAAAACCAACACTATGGCCCCCAAATGTGGGTTTGGGACACAAAATTGAGTCTCATGGGTCTCCAAGTAGCTAAATATCTATCTCTGCTCCAATGTTGAGGGCACTGAAGATGGTGCTAGCCCTTCCATGTCTTAATGAATGAGACAAAACCTCATTCAAGCCCTGGATCAACTGCCACACCATATATATATGCTAAGTCGGCTGGCGGAAAACTGGTCCAAGTGCATCATCCCATGAATAGGTCAAAGTGCAGAAGTTGTGGGTATTGAAGGTGCCCATAAATGCAAATGATGCTCTATGAATGTACGGGGACCCATGGCTCTCAATGCGTGTCAATATCATACTCTGGTCAACTTGGGCCCTAGTTAAGTTTCCCAACCCATAATGAAACCACTTGCCAATCACACACAATATCCAGTGTTGCAACTTATGACATTAGGTACATTTAATCATTTTTGCATCTAAGTGAACCAAGCATGCAAGTAATGGCCAATATGACACTTCATACAAAGTTCCTCTTCCAAAATTTGGGCCTTAGTCACGTAATGGTGTTACCTCCATAGGTAGGAGTGGTTAATAGACGATCCTATTAAGCGTTTCCAACCCCCAAAGGGAAGTGACATGTCCTTAGTCCTCCCTTCAATCAATAGATGTCATGTGAATAATGATGGAATGGAAGGTGAGAAGGGGTCTAGAGGCTAAATGCCATGATCAAGGGGGTAGCAATGATGAGGAATTCCACATTTTGGGTGTACAAACGTGAGGAGGGAGCAATCGTGGATGCATGAGTTACCCCGACCTTTGTTTTTCCACCCCTCTTTTTGCCTTTTACTTTTTCTTTTTATTTATTTTTCTTTGTATTACTGCTTGAAGCTCTAGGAAATGAGAGCATGCTTTGAATGACGTGTAGCAGAGGTTACCCCCTTAATGGTGTCGTTGTTCATCGCCCACCAAGGGTTGGGACATGCAAGGATTCCTTTTTAATGATGTGATAGGGTAACATTGTCCCCAAGAACCAAGTGATTTCCATAATGACAAGGGGTAGAGCTCATGCTTGGCTTTTCCTCATGTGATAATGTTAATGTCTCGACCATCTTTTGCATTTTATAATTTTTATTTCTTTCGTTTCTTGCGTGTGGCCATGATATGGTTTTTTGTTCTTTTAGTTGCATCAACTTCTTGGGGCAACATTTCTAGGCCCGACCTAAATATGTGGAAAAGGAGAAGGGGTGTGCTAAATCCCAGTGGACTGATGGTCATGTGGACCCAGAGAAGGGAGGTGGAATAAGGGATCATAATGTATGGAGGGGAGTGATGAGTATGGAAAAGGGATAGATGGGACACACTATCTCAATCATGGATTCCCAAGTGGTGCCCCTTTCTAAAGCAATAAGCCACTAGAGGTGCTCTCGTTGAACTAGGATAGAAAATTAACCCCTAATCTAAGGTGAGGGAACAAGATTATGACCAAGACCCTTCTTTCTTCCATGTCACCTCTTAATTCATGCCAAATGCCCAAAATACAAACAAGCATAAGCACCCAAATGTAAAAAGATTGAAGTACCTTTTGACCATAAGCCCACCTTCCAACATGTGATCTTGACAAATGGGCGAGGGGACATATGAGTGATGTAGGTGGCAGAGATATGAATGACACGTCACATCGGATACAAGGTGGCTCTCAAGGGTTGCCAGTTGTCGGCTGGAAGAGATGAATAGCGGAAAAACTTTTCCTAGGGGTCACCAACTTTTGGTGGGTAACAAGGCCAAGGTTGAAACTTGAAACAGGTTTGAGGCTGCAAATCTAGGGTAACCAACAATGAACAATAGGTCTACAAAGAGGGCTAACAACTAGGTGATCAATGGTTGCTATGATCAGCGGGCTGAGGAGTTTTTGGAGTCCTTATACTTGTTGAAATTCCTAGGGTTTGTGGAATTAAACCCTAGAGGAAGACTTGGAGTGCTGATGCAAGTAGAGTTTGTGTGATGTGTAGAAATTTCTGATTTTCCCACCCCGGTTTTCAGTTTCTCCTTATTTCTCCCATATAGTTAAATGCCCTTTCTCATAACCATACATTTAACAACTGAAAAAAAAATAATTTTTTTTTTTTTTTTTATCTGAAAACACAAATTCTGGAAATTTTACAGAATGCTGAAAATTACAGAAATAAAAATCAGCAGTAATAAACAGCCATTAAAACACATTTAAACATAGAGATTTTTGGTCAATGTGACCTTGGAAAAACCCCCTACAACTCTTGGGGAAAACCAGTTTGAGAGTTCTTTATTTCTAGAAAATGCCTTGTTTACATTGAGAAATTTCAGCAAAGTCAACAAGCAAATTTCCAACTTATCTCGATTTCTGAGCCTCACAGCCCACTGGAAATTTCCAAACAGCAACGCAATGCTGTACGGCTACTGTACAGACGGTATGGACGGCTGTACGGACGGTACAGACAACTGTACGGACTGTACGGACATGCTGTACGTACGGTACGAACAGACTGTACAGACCTCGATTTTTGTGCAGAAAATCAGCTGCCTCGATTTCTGTGCAAAAACAAATCTGCCTTTTACTATTTGCTCAGCAAAAATCTGCCTTTTACTGCTTGCTCATTCAGCTGTAAGGATTTGCTTAAATGCTGCCTTGGTATGTGTGCCAAGCTGCTGCCTCCTTGTCCAGAAATCTCCCTTGCTCTCTTGCTCTCTCTCTCTCAATCTGCTCATGAAAGAATGAATGATCTTTTCCTCATTTTCCTCCCTTAATCCAACCCTAAATGAATTTTGGGTGATCCCTAAATCCAATGACTGAGATAGATTCAGATCTATGGTTGAGATTAAATGCTCATTTAAATCTCAGTTTTGATTTTTTAATTCACCCCACTTTATAAAGACCCACTTAGTCATTTATTTCCAAAGTCACTTTTCCTTTCTAATTTTACATTGACTTTATTAAAGTCACTTTAAAATTAGACTTAGTAAATTTATCACTTAAAGTCACTTTTAAATTAGATTTTAACTTTATAAAAATTATAAAGTCACTTTAGGAGAAAAATTAAAATCTTTTGGACACTTTTCCCTAGGCCAAAGATCAAAGCCTAAGGGAACCACCTGTCCTCCGGTACCAATTTCAACACTCCCTCTTACCGAGGAAGGTGTTCCTCACCACACCCATCTTGTCTCTGAAGTAAACATGCTTGCCCCGTGGTAAGGCTTTGGTAAGAATGTCTGCTACCTGCTCATCAGTGGAAATATACTCAATCTTCACAGCTCCCTTCTGAACATAGTCTCTGATGAAATGATATCTGATCCCGATATGCTTTGACCTGTCATGAAATACTGGATTCTCCGTGAGTTTAATGCAACTCTGATTATCACAGTAGATCACTGAAGGTCTCAACGGCTGACCAAATAAGCCAAACAACATCTTGCGAAGTCAGATGGCCTCACAACTAGCTAGACTGGCTGCCATATACTCTGCTTCTGTTGAACTCAGTGCTACTGACTGCTGCTTCCGGCTGAACCATGACATTACTGCTGAACCCAACCCAAAACAACACCCTGAAGTGCTCTTCCTATCAGAAGCACAACCTGCCCAATCAGAATCAGTATAACCTACCAACCTCACTCTATCCCCCTGCTTGTAGTCCAGACCATAATCCACTGTCCCCTGCAAGTACCGCAAAATGTGTTTTGCAGCCACCCAGTGAACCTTCCTAGTCTCACACATAAACTGACTCATCGTGTTGACTGCAAAACAAATACCTGGTCTAGTGTTGACCAAATACATCAAGGAACAAATCAACTGCATGTACAATATGGGATCCACCAACTCGGAATCCAAAGCATGAAGCTTCTTCCAGTTGGTAATCATCGGTGTCGACATGGGTCTACAATCCTCCATGTGGAATCTGCCAAAGATGTCCACAAATATACTTCCCTGCCCCAGGAAGAAATGCCCCTCCTCCTGCCAAACCTCCAAACCCAAAAAGTAATGCATCAAGCCGATGTCCTTCATCTCAAACTCCGTCGCAAGATCTCTCTTGCAGTGCTCTATGAGTCTCTCTGCACCTGTAATGACCAAGTCATCCACATACAGCACCAGAATGAGAGGCTCCTCACCGATCACAATAAAGTAAAGGTTCAGATCTGCCTCACTCTTTGTGAAACCCATCCCCTGCAAATATGTATCTATCCTGGAGTACCAAGCTCTGGGAGCTTGCTTCAGGCCATAAAGGGCTTTCTTCAGTCTGCACACATGGGACTCCTTCCCATGCACCTCAAAGCCCTGTCGCTGCTCAATGTACACCTCCTCCTGTATGAAGCCATTGAGAAATGCGGTCTTCACATCCATCTGGTGGATCTTCCAACCCATCTCTGCTGCTATCGATATAATGGAGCGAATCGAAGTATATCGAGCCACGGGAGCGAAGGTTTCCTCATAATCAACTCCTCTACCTGGGAGAACCCTCTAGCCACAAACCTCGCTTTGAATTTCTCAATGCTGCCATCTGCAGCATGCTTTACCTTGTAAAGCCATCTGGAAGTAACCACGGACTTGCCCTCAGGCCTCGGCACCAACTCCCAAACATCATTCTTCATGATAGAAGAATACTCCTCCTGCATGGCCTCTCTCCAGACCTGCTGGCTAGCTGCCTCCTCATAGCTAGAAGGCTCAGAGTCAAGGATGCTGGTAACCATCGCCATATAGCTACAAAATCTCTCAGGTGGTCTACTCTCTCTGAACGGCCTCTTCGGCTCAGCAACAGATGTGGCATCTCTCAAGGTGTCCTGAAGCCACTTGGGCTTCCTCTTCCCTGAGCATGCTTCTCCCATAGGAGAATGAAACTCCTCCTACTCATCACCATCAGTAGCCTGAACTCCTGACTGTCTGTCTGCTGTCCTCCTGCCTGCACCTGAACCTGTAGAAGCTGAGGTACCGTGTGAACTGTCCATCAGTGGACTCCCTAGTGAACTGCTCTGTGACCTGCTCGGAGCACCACCCCTCTGGCTCGGTGAGCCATTGCTCATTGATGGACCTGACATCCTCATAGATGTACCTCCTGATCCTCCTGATCCCTGCCCACTGGATCCCTGCGACTGACTCAACTGCGGCTGAGGGTCTGGCTGATCCAGATACTCCAACTCCCGTGATCTCCTAAAGGCCCTGTCCTCCTCGAACTTCACATCCCGTCTGACAACAACTCTCCTCTGTGCAGGAATGTAAATCCGAAAGGCCTTTGAGGTCTCACTGTAGCCCATAAAGATACCCTTCTCTGCGGTGGGCTCTAGTTTGGTCCTCTTCTCCTTGGGTATATAGGAGTATGTAATGCATCCAAAGATATGAAGATGATCAATATCAGGCTTCTTCCCAGAGAAAGCTTCCTCCGGAGTCATGTGCCACAAGGCACGATGCAGACTCCTGTTCTGCAAGTAAACAGCTGTGTTGCAGGACTTTGCCCACAAAAACAATGGCAACCCTTGATCATGTAACATGGCTTTGGCAGCCCCTATGATGGATCTGTTCTTCCTCTCCGCAACCCCGTTCTGCTGGGGGTTGTAAGGAACAGTGAACTCCCTCCTGATGCTTGCCTCCGCACAATAGTCAACAAACTCTCCAAGGGTGTACTCTCCTCCATTGTCCGACCTCAGGGACTTGATCTTCCGACCTGCCTGTGTCTCCACAAGAGCTCTGAACTCCTGAAACCGCTTGAAGACCTCACTCTTGGTCTTCAAGAAATAAATCCAGGTCCTCCTGGAGTGATCATCAATGAATAAAAAATAGTACTCATATCCACTAAGGAAACATGAGACATCCGACCGCTCACATCAGAATGAATCAAATCAAGTATCCCAGTCACTCTGCTGTCACTGCTGGGAAAGGGGGATTTGGCAAACTTGCCCATAGCACATCCTCTACAAGTATCAAAGTGATCAGTACTGAAATCTGGCATACCTGTAGTGATCTCCCGCAAGGTCCTCAAGGCTCCATGATACATATGTCCCATCCTGCGGTGCCAAATCACACACTGCTCAGAACTGCTAGCTCT
>APFE031556090.1:283412-321608 GCA_000404065.3 Pinus taeda
TAAAATTTGATGCCCAAATGAAAGGAGAAGGGCCTAATTTATAGTAATTACAATTGGGTTTTAGTCATTTTTAATTGATAACAACAAATAAACTTTGGTATGCAAGCGACCGCTCTATGAGGAATTCAATAACCGACAAACAGAGGCATGTAAGCTCAGACTCACTTATTTCTACAGATCTATGATAGTGGTTACAATTGCTAATTATCTTATGTTGTATTTTAGATGAATGAGTTATTGATCAAGAAAGAGCAGTTGTACATTGAACGAAGATTTAGTTTACATAGACCAATAAAGATTCATAACTGACTTGAAAACTGAAACCAAACACACATAAAACACATGATTTACGTGGTAAAACCTTGAGAAGGTGTCAAGGAAACATCCACGTGGCAAGGGATTGGAATTTCTATTAATTCAACAATGATTCTCCACGATTACATTTTCTCAGGCATACACTAGTTTTATATGAACCTCCTTTGTTACATAACTGTTGTTTCAGTATAAAACTAACTAGTAGTAACTAATACAATTATTACTTATATTTACATAATTCGTTGTCAAACTTCCAACAAACTCCACCTTGACAACAATTTTCCTAATCCCTTGCTCATGCCCATTCATCATCTTTTCTGCAAGCTAAGAGAAGCTAAACACCATCATAGCTTCTCTACTGTAACTGGCTTTGTGAATATGCCTGCAGAATTCTCTCGCGTATGGACCTTTTGAAGAGCTACTTTTCTGCCATCGATCACATGCCTCAGAAAATGATACCTTACATCAATGTGCTTGGTTCTGCTGTGATAAGCAGGATTTGTAGCCAAGTGAATAACACTTTGACTGTCAGAAAGTACATTCACTTTCTCCTGCGTCCTTCCAATCTCATCAAGCAAACCCTTTAACCAGATTGCTTCTTTACTGGCATCTGAAGCAGCGATATATTCTGCTTCGGTAGTGGACAATGCAACTGTTTCTTGAAGCTTTGACATCCAACTAATTGCTCCACCTGCAAGAGTAAAGACATAACCTGTAGTAGATCTTCTTTTGTCCAAATCACCTACATAATCAACATCTACATATTCGCACACTGATCCTTCACTATCACTAAAGATGATGCAATGGTCACTTGTGCCTCTTAGATATCGAAGCACCCATTTTACCGCTCGCCAATGTTCTTCACCTGGATTTGCCATGAACCTGCTGACAACTCCAACTGCATGTGAAATGTCAGGGCTTGTAGATACCATCGCATACATTAAGTTTCCTATAGCATTTGCATATGGTACATGAAACGTATACTGCTTTTCTTTATCAGTTCTAGGACTCAAAATCGAAGAAAGCTTACAATGGGAAGCTAGTGGAACATTAACAGGTTTCACATTGTTCATAGAAAACTTTTCAAGTACTTTCTCCACATACTTCTGCTGTGATAACCAAAGCTTATCATTTTTCCTGTCTTTGTGTATCTCCATGCCCAAGATATGTTTTGCTGCTCCAAGATCCTTCATATCAAACATCCTAGAGAGCTGAGCTTTTAACCTGTTGATCTCTTCCATGCTTTTGCTTGCAATAAGCTTATTGTCAACATACAAAGCTAAGATAATGAATATGCCATTGAAACTTTTGAAGTATACACAATGATCATACTCACTTTTTATAAAGTTATGGCTCGCCATGAAGGAATCAAACTTCTTGTACCATTGTCTGGGAGACTGCCTCAGACCATACAATGATTTCCTAAGCTTGCAAACTAATCTTCTGTTGCGACCTTCTACAAAACCTTATCCCTGTTCCATATATATCTTTTCATTCAAATCACCATGTAGAAAAGTTGTTTTAACATCTAATTGTTCTAACTCAAGATTAAGTAATGCAGTTAGTGCCAACACAGTACGAATAGAAACAAGTTTTACAACTGGACAAAAAATCTCATGAAAGTCTATACCTTCAACCTGAGAATACCCTTTTGCTACCGGTCTCGCCTTACACCTTTCAATATTTCCGTCAACTTTACATTTGAGTTTGAAGACCCACTTGCATCCAACAACACTTCTCCCTTCAGAAAACTCTACAAGATCCCAGGTATTGTTCTTGGCTAAGGAATCCATTTCTTCTTCCATAGTCGTTTTCCATTTTTCGCTATTTGTATCATCTACTGCTTCCTGATAACAAGAAGGTTCCACATCTTTAGTAATCAAAGAAAAAGATGAAGTAGAATCTTCATACCTTTTGGGAGTTTTTCTTTCCCTTGTAGACCTTCTTAGAGCGACTAGTGGCTGAACTGGTTCAAAAACTTGGACTGGTTCAGAAGCTTCAACGACTTTCTTTGTGTTTTCAACACCTTTTTCTCCAAAAGTCTCTCCTTCCTTTTGACTATCACCGAAAGGACTAGCCTCCAACTGAACTCGTTGATTTGGCGATACCTGTTCATGTTCAATTCTTTCAACATTTGATTTTAAAAGAGAAGATTCATCAAATGTTACATTTCTACTAATGACTATCTTTCGCAATGTAGGATCTCACAATCTGTATCCTTTCACTGCATATTCATACCCAACAAAGACATAACATTTCGATTTTGGATCTAATTTTGAACGTTGATTTTTAGGAATAAAAGAATAAGCATCACAACCAAATATCCTCAAATGTGAATAATCACAACACTGACCTGTCCAAACTTCTTCAAGTATTTTACAATTAATTGCTACTGAAGGTGATCTATTAACTAAATAACAAGCAGTAGATATTGCTTATGCCCATAACTCCTTTTGCAAGTTAGCATCGCTGATCATGCTTCTGGCTCTTTTTATAAGAGTCTGATTCATACGCTTAGCAACACCATTTTGCTGAGGAGTATAAACAACAGTTTTATGTTTAATAATTCCTTCATCCTTATAGTATTGTTCAAATTCAATTGAAGTGAACTCACCACCATTGTCAGTTCTTAAACATTTAATAGATTTGCTTGTTCTTTTCTCTACCATTGCTTTAAATTGTTTAAATACATTGAATACATCAACTTTCTTTTTTAGCATAAAGACTCAAACTTTACGGGAGAAATCATCAATAAATTTTAAAAAATATAGAGCACCTCCATATGATACAACAGGGGATGGTCCCCACAGATCAAAATGAATATAGTCTAAAATATCTTTACTATTATGATTGCCAACTTTAAATCTCTGTTTACATTGTTTTCCACACACACAATGTTTACAAAAATCTAACTTCAAGGATTTCACATCGGGAAGATATTTATGCTTCATTAGTATCTA
Organism: Pinus taeda; assembly: GCA_000404065.3. NCBI lineage: Eukaryota > Viridiplantae > Streptophyta > Pinopsida > Pinales > Pinaceae > Pinus > Pinus taeda. Next base: position 286,688 of record APFE031556090.1, read on the forward strand.
AAGACCTTTCTCGCTCATATGACCTAATCGCTGATGCCATAGACGAGTACCTGCTTCTTCCTTTTTTGACGCAATCGCTGCTTCACTGACCTGCATACTTCCTTTTAATCTGTAAAGATTTCCGACCTTTTCTGCTTTCATAACCACTAGGGCTCCTTTAAAGACTTTCAAGACGCCATCCTGACTTGTAAACTTATAACCATTTGAATCCAACACTCCCAAAGAAATCAATTTTTTCTTCAAATTAGGTACATGTCTAACACTAGTTAATGTTCTAACTGTGTTATCATACATCTTAATCTTGATATTCCCCATCCCAATAGTCTGACATGACACATTATTACCCATAAACACAAAACTACCATTTACATTTTCATACGAAGTAAAACGATTTCTATGTGGACACATGTGATAAGAAGCACCAGAGTCTAACATCCAGCTTTCTAAACCCTAAGAGACATTACATTCAGGTGAAGTTTCATCTATCATACATAATTCTTCAGCAGATAAAACTTCGTCTATCATACCTAAATCGACCTTATTCGCTTCCTTCTTCGGGTTATCAGATTCTTTTTGTTTCCAACAGTCTTTCTTCAAGTGTCCAATTGTATTGCAGTGCCAACATTTTGCCTTACACTTCTTTCCCTTCGATTTAGATCTGGAAGACCCCCTTGGTTTTTCTCCTCTTTCCTTTGAGTGTCCTCTAGCTACCATGGCTTCTGATGCAGTTGTTTCAATACTGGATTTCCTTCGTACTTCTTCAGAGAAGAGAGCTTCCACGACTGATTCAAACTTCAAAGAATTAGCAGTGCTCAAGCTGATTGAAGTTATGAAGTGGTCCCATGATTCGAGCAGAGAACACAACGAGGTTATGGTTTTATCTTCTTCTTGAATTTTAACTTCCATATCTATTAATCGGCATATAAGTGTATTAAAAACATTCAAATGTTTTGCAACTTTTGAACCCTCTTTCATTCGAAGACTGTACAATTGTCTTTTCAAAGAAATTCTATTGGTTAATGACTTTGTCATATAGAGTTTTTCCAATTTTTCCCACAATCCTGAAGCTGTACTCTCTTCAACAATGTTGAAGAGAACCTCATTCGCCAGGCGTAACCTAATGGTACTGAGAGCTCGGGCATTCACGTCCTCCTAATCTGAATCAGTCATGGTTGCAGGTTTCTTAGTTGCCCCATCCAATGCCTTGTGCAACCCTTGTTGCACAAGCAGATCCCTAACTTTTAGTTTCCAAAGAGCAAAATTGCTCTTGTTAGTGAATTTCTCCACCTTGAATTTTGCATTTGACATCTTGGCCATTTCTTCCCTCCTAGGGTTTCAGTCTTTCAACTAGGGTTTATATTTTTCTTCAAAAAAAACTGTGTAAAGAAAAAAATTCCCCAAAAAATAACCCTTCAGCAAAAATTTTTATTTGCAAACCCTTTCTTTCATTTCAAACCCTTTGTTTTTGTGAAAAAAAAGAAGATTTTCTCGATTTTTTTCTCCAAATTTGAATAAATCAACTCCTTTTATTTGTTTTCAACAAAATTTCTGATTTGATTTTCTTGAAGTTCTTTCCTTCAAAATTTGAATAAATCCACCCCTTTATTTTATTTTTTTAATTTCTGAAAATTTTCTGGAAAAAGGAATTTCTCTCAAACATTCAAAATACCCAGATCCATACCTGCTGATCAGGCTCTGGCAGCACGCAGAGGTCGGCCAACAATCACGGGTTTCCTTCGCTGGTGACAGGGCCTTTCACTGGGCAGTGGCTCTTACTCTGCTCCTGCTAGACTAGGCAACAGTCTCTTGGGTAGCGGATCTCTAGCATCACGCAACAGCCCTTCACACAGATGACAGATAGGCCTTCATGTAGCGGGTCTGGCAGCACTTCTGGGCGCAACTGTGGCAGCAAACACACCGAGGGTTTGGTAGCGGCCACACAGGTTTCTTCCTCACAGACAGATGGCTGTGGATGCAGAGATTTCGGTCGTCACGCAGACAACAGGTCCACGGCTTCAAGATTTGGCAGCTCCCTCTTCATGCTTTGCTCATGCAGCATTTCACACAGAGATGAGGTTTGGCCTTCCTCCTCACGCTGCAGTCAATGCAGCCCTTCAACGGAGATATGGCAGATTCTTCATGCTCTGCTCATGCAACACTTCACGCAGAGATGGTGCTTGGTCTCTCCTCACATAGAGATGGACACAGATGACCTCCTCACGCAGAAGCGTACTCCTCCTCAAACGCAGATTCCTCAAACACAGATGGCCTCCTCCTCAAACGCAGAGAAGATGGGGAAAAACAAGCCTCAAGCTAAGTCACCTGACACGGGGATTCGGGACACATAGGATTCGAGATTCGTGGTGTCGGATTCGGACACGTTGACCCCCCAAAACATGACACGTAGGATTCGTTATATATTATTTTATTAAAATATATATATATATTAAAAATTAGATATTTCTTACACAAATATTAATTAATGATACAAATTTATTGATTTCAAACATAGATCTTCATCTATAGCTATTAGCATGCATAGTACATACAAAATTCAAATAAATGTCAGTGGTACTGTTCACATAAATGATAAATATATTAAAAATTTAAATCATGATTCATAATTCATAACTGAAAGACAACTTACAACTACAAGATAGTAAGATAAACACACTGACAATTGTAGTTTTCTCATTAAGTTATCAAATCAAAATGTGTTACATAGGTAGTGTTGGTGCAATGCCAATGGCAAATAGAAATAGAAAATATAAAACAACTACAGGTATACAAGCCTCAAGGCATCAATCAGCATCATGGTCCCCACTGCTCTCCTCTGCATCCTCCTCCTCCCCTATATCCATAGTCGCCTCTACATTTGTTGTTATGGAGGTTGACCCCTCTAAGTCATCAAATCTAACAGGCTCTAGCACTGGATCATTGAGATCCATGTTGGCCAATGCCAACTCAACAGTGGTGTCCAAACCCATATCATTAGGAACAGTGTTACTTGGGAGCGGGAGCGTAAGCGGGGAGCAGGAGTGAAAACGGGAGTGGGAGCGACATATTCAGAAGCTCTTGGTTTGGGGCTCTTGATTAAATACGAGTTCCATACCCTAACACATGACAAAATTCAATGGAAACATTGCAATCCCCCAATCCTAAAATCCTGAAGAACTGATAAGTTTGCTGGATTTTGAATGAAATCTAAAATTCTACTTTCTCCGTATGAAATCCAATGAGGCCGGAACCACTCTCAAACATCCTGAGTCATTTCATGGTAATGTTAAAAATTTAAGTAAAAGGATGAAAATGAAGATTAAGGAGAATGCCACTTTTACTTTAAGAATTTAACATTACCATGAATAGCATATCAATACTAGGGCCTAGACTTGATCATGAAGCTGCCAAAATGCTCTACTCCTTGCTGCAACAACACAAATCACTTGCCAAATGAAAATATTAATGAGAAAACACGCCCTTTTCTTTCCCGCACTGAGCTTAGCGAGTCCTGGAAACCGGACACGTGTCCTAAAATCGCGACACGCCCCTGAAAATCGCGACACGCCCTCGGACACGACGTGTCCAAAATGGACACAACGTGTCCTGTGATTTGCACACGAACCCGGACCGAATCGTGTCGGATTCGCCGGATTCGGGATTCGCAGGGGGTTTAGGATGAATCTGGTGACTTAGGTCCAAACCATTTATGGGTCTTGGAAATCTCATTTGCTTTTGCCTCTCCACCATTTTTTATGGCTAGAGCACATTTAATGCTACTCCAAATCAACAACAAGGTGTGGGCAAGGAGGGGAGAGCTAGCCCTATGTGGACCTAGTGGAGGAATGTGGACCGAAGTGGGAGAGATGATGGATAGGGTAATATTGAGTGGAAAGGGGGTAATATATGTGGATGAGGGAGCGGGACCACGCAACCAAAATTAGGGTTTCCCATGAAATACCATCCCTACAGCGAAATGGTCAGTAAAAGAGATCCCACAGGCCTAGAATCCAAGGTTAATATCAAAAGGGGGTCTTGGGGACAAGAGCATAGACCTAGCTCATTCTTTTCACCAAATCCCCCCATTAATCCATGCCTAAAAGTGTCCATGATAAGCAAACTACAATACTCAATTACCAAATGACAAGGCATGCCTTTAGGTTCGGGAGGACCACCTTCAAACATATGATCATGACAGATGGGTGAGGGACCACATGGCTGACTCAGGTGGTGGAGAAGTGGCACAATGAGCTAGTTAGTGGTTGCAAGGGGTTGCTAGCTGCCCACTGAAGGCCATCTTGGAGAAATTTTTTTCTCCTAGGGATATCACCCACAAAATGGTGGGTAATAGGGCTGAGATTCAGATGATGGTCTTAGGTTGGCAGATATACCTAACATGTCTCTGTAGAAGCTGGCTAAAGATGCCTTAGAAAGAAGCCAAAATTCGTTTTAATCTAGATAACCAGATTCGTCCTAGAGGCCCCTCGAATCCCGAATCCAGCGTGTCCGACACAATTCTGCCCTGATTTGTGTCCAAATCCAATGACACATCGTGTCCTATTTTGACACGTCGAATCCGATTGCGTTTCACGATTTTGGCAGCGTCTCCTGTTTTCCAGGACTCGTTAGGCGGCAAAAGTGACCTGTGCGGGTATGAAAAGGCCGCATTTGGTCATTACAGCCACACATATTTTCATTTGGCAAGCGTTTTGGCAGCTTAATGATCAAGTCTAGGCCCTAGTATTGATATGCTATTCATGGTAATGTTAAATTCTTAAAGTAAAGGTGACATTCTCCTTAATCTTCATTTTCATCCTTTTACTTAAATTTTTAACATTACCATGAAATGACTCAGGATGTTTGAGAGTGGTTTCGGCCTCATTGGATTTCATATGGAGAAAGTAGAATTTTAGATTTCATTCAAAATCCAGCAGACTTATCAGTTTTTCAGGATTTTAGGATTGGGGGATTGCAATGTTTCCATTGAATTTTGTCATGTATTAGGGTATGGAACTCGTATTTAATCAAGAGCACCAATCCCTCTATGTACCTTGATGTTAGTGACATTGGTTGTCGATCTCCTGTATCATGACCCTCCTAAAAATGTACGCATCACTCAAACAAAATCTTGACTTGACATGTTATGCTTGTTCTATCTTATGTTAATGCTTTAAGGGTGATATTAATGACAAAGATCCCTATATAGATACAGAGGTAATGACAAAGATACCTCTGGATATTAATGCTTAGAGGGTGATATTATTGACAAAGATCCTGATTTTCCAACAAGACTAAAAAATTAGACATTTCTTGTGGTGGCAAGAGGGCCAAGCATAAGAAATAGATAATAGATTGACTTGTATTTGAATTTTGTATGTAATATGCATGCTAATAGCTATAGATGAAGATCTATATTTGAAATCAATAAATTTGTATCATTAATTAAAATTTGTGTAAGAAATATCTAATTTTAATTATATATATATATATAATATATATTATATATATATATATATATATATATATATATTTTAATAAAATAATATATAACGAATCCTACGTGTCCTGTTCCGGGGGTTCAATGTGTCGGAATCCGACACCACGAATCTCGAATCCTACGTGTCCCGAATCCCCGTGTCAGGTGACTTAGAATTTGTTTGGCTCAATAACATAATTGAAACTTAATTCCGTTTCAACTAGATGGAAATTACAACTTACCACTTAAATGATATGCTTTCACTTCCCGGTCTATTTTTATATCTTCCTTGATATACCTTAACTCTTCACCTAATACTTAGCACTTTCTTTAAGGTGTGCCTCTCTTTTATCTAGGGAAATAACTACTAACGACTTAATACCAACTTCATTTTACATCCTTCTTTGAAGCATAGGTAATAACTTAGTATAACCCTTCATGTAATCAATCGAGGACTACTTATTTCTTTAAAAGGTCACCTTTCTTTTGTCTCATCATAGCACCATCCGTCGTAGCTCAAATTATTTGAGCCTAACTTTCTGATCAACCCAATTTAGCTTGAAGAAAAGGCTTGTTTAATTAATTAATTAATGGGAATTAAGTCTCCCTCCAAAACTAAATTATTAACTCTAAATTTCAAATTCAATTTTTTTTAGGGTTGGCTACCCCTTTGAGCAGGTCGGCTTGCCCCCTCTAAAAGTCACTTAGGCTAGTATAAATATAAGGACCCGTCTTCCCGCCAAGCAAAAGAGTATATGCACATCTTTGGCATGAGATTTCCTACAGCCTGGAGTAGTCACACTTAGCTAGAGTAGGTCAAGTTCTGCAGACAATTTGGATTTATTTTTTTTTATCTTTGGATGAATGATTTTCACTAGGCTTATACAGTGAACTGAGCAAGGGTTTTTGTGCATTGTTTTAGGCCTATCCTTGGCAAAGTTTTGACACTACAACATCTATTTGCTGAGGCATATTCTGTTTTTTGGGTTGAGGCCTTTTGGCCATACATTAAAACCTAAGTCACCTGACACGGGGATTCAGGACACGTAGGATTCGAGATTCGTGGTTTCGGATTCCGACACGTTGAACCCCCGGAATAGGACACGTAGGATTTGTTATATATTATTTTATTAAAATATATATATATATATATTATATATATATATATATATATATATATATAATATATATATTAAAAATTAGATATTTCTTAAAAATTAAAAATTAAACAAGCCTTTTCTTCAAGCTAAATTGGGTTGATCAGAAAGTTAGGCTCAAATAATTTGAGCTACAACGGATGGTGCTATGATGAGACAAAAGAAAGGTGACCTTTTAAAGAAATAAGTAGTCCTCGATTAATTACATGAAGGGTTATACTAAGTTATTACCTATGCTTCAAAGAAGGATGTAAAATGAAGTTGGTATTAAGTCGTTAGTAGTTATTTCCCTAGATAAAAGAGAGGCACACCTTAAATAAAGTGCTAAGTATTAGGTGAAGAGTTAAGGTATATCAAGGAAGATATAAAAATAGACCGGGAAGTGAAAGCATATCATTTAAGTGGTAAGTTGTAATTTCCATCTAGTTGAAACGGAATTAAGTTTCAATTATGTTATTGAACCAAACAAATTCATTCATTTGTATTGGATGATCCAAAATGAGATTGTAAGTATTTCCATCAACTATCAAAGAAAATTATATTGATACTAAGTTGGAAAATAGATTACAAATTGCAAAAGATGACGTTTAAAAAGCTCATTTACAAGAGTATGGAAATGAGATTAAGGATTTAGAATTGAATGTGAACAAATACTGGCAAAAACACAAATTTTGTCTTAAGCATGAGTAGGTTGATGTAATATTGGGGATCCCTTGATTAGCATTTCTTGGTTAGGTGGTCAAATGCTATGTGCTATGGTCGAATGCTATTGTTGCAATACATTAACTCAGAGCATCTTGCTCTCTCATTGAATTTATTTGAGATTGAGCACAAAACCATAGAGAATTAGGGAAATTTTAAAAATTCGAATAAAGTGTTGTGGGAGAAAGTTGAAGAAAATTCTTCCCCAAAGAACTTGAATTCGAGATTTCTTTCATAAATCAGGGAGTTAAGAGATAAGAAGCAATGCAATCAGACATTGCAAAAAGAGAATGAAGATTCAAAATGGAAACTCAACAAGAACTTATTAGGTAATGACAAGGAAATTTTATGCCTACAAATCATAATGAAAGGTTGCTAAAAAATTAAGAATTCAAAAGGTGATAAGAAGTTGCTACAAGAAAAGCTAGTGGAATTTACAAGTAGAGACACATTAGTCAATAAGAACTATGTTTCACCCAATTGGAATAGAGAAGTTGTTAGACATTAAAATCATGACATCAAATGAAGGAACCAATACAAATGCAATCAACGTCACAAATTAGGAAAATGCTTATATTGAAATAATATCAACCAATAAATCACCAAGAATATTAAGGGATGAATGTTTCAAAAACATGATAAAAAATACAAGGATGCATTATGGTCATCCTAATTATATACAATCATTGTATTCTTCAATGAGGTAATGAAAGATGGAATTAAGCTAAGAAGCTAAGTGAAGATAGTATTATATTGTAGAGAAGCTAAGGTGTGGAATCTTATTCTTCTCCAAATCACGAAAGTCATTGCCACATAGTGCTGCAGGAAATTGAATTAGGGTGGCATAAACCTTTTATAATTTGACAATTTTTCCCAACGCTTTGTAATTCATATTTCCTTGTGTTGTCGAATATGATGGCTTCAAGAATATAGATTCATTAGACGACATTACAAGCCAAGACGAGGACATAAAACTATTTGAAAAAATGATTTAATGACAAAGCATCTTTGAAGGGATATGTAATGTAATGAACATAAATATATAAAAAAACATTAATAAATAATAATAATTATAAATGAAGTGACACAACCTGACCAAGGGACATGACCCATCAACTGTCATGACCAATCAATGCATATAAGTATGTTGTCACATGATTTTATATCAACATTATAACATATCTATTTTTCATTATTCAACTATTAAATATTTGTCATATGTGTATTTGGACTTGTTGCCGCCTCGCTTACACACCTAAATTAATGTGGGAAAAATCCTCAACCCCACAAGGTGTGGCCTTGGTGGCAAAACTCTGAAAAGAGGCTGTCCCCTAATCCCAACTCTTTCCGTTAAAGCTCTCTGCTAGTTAAGCTAAGGGGGGTGGTCCCTGAAAATGGTTAGTAAGAAGAAACTTGTTGAAAACAAGTTCTAGGAGACTAAGGTTAAGGTAACTACATCTCAAAAAGTAACTTGATTTGAGATTTTAGCAACTGTGTAAATGATGAGCAATGTAAGTTATATTTCAATATAGCAATTCAACAACAAAGAGTATGAACGAATGCCTTATAAATAATTGCTCAAATGAAAATAAAAAGTACTTGCAAGATAGAAATGAAAGCTCAAGTTACAATGACATGTATCCTTGCAAAACAACTATTAAATCAAGATGTGAAATATGAGCAACAAAAATATAACTTGCGAAGTAAATACAAATTGCACTTGTAAAGGAAATGCTCAAATAGAAATATACATCAAATAACCACGAGCAAATAAGTCTTAGAATGACAAGTATAAGGAATATGTCAAATATTGCAAGCGAAATGGTAAATGGTCACAGAACAACTTGATAAGATGATGTTAAAACTAGACTAAGTGAAATGCAATTATATTGGTTAATTTTAAATGCCTAATCTAAGTTAAGAAATTTCCCTTTCAAATTCTTACCACAAGGTAAAGATTTGTGTGACTTGAAAAGGAAAATACACTGAAGAAGCGCTAGTCCTTCATTAACGATACCTTTCCCTAAGTCCTTACAAATCTGACATGCTTTCGTTACTCCAAGGGGACAAAGCCACCTCTATAATGTTGATTTTGGGTTGCATCGGATGTGCTCTAGCTCTGAAATTTTGTGGAGGGGCTAGAACACATGAGGTTTCCAAGACCCAAAAATCGTTTGGAGAAATACCACCCGGATGAGGAGTTATTAAAATAATTAATATTTTTAATGGGTTCCTAAGTCTAAACTTAGGAAAATAAAAATATTAATGGTTATTAATAAGAATATGGGTGAGAAACTTCTAAGTGACGAGGATCAAGTATGTTTTAATCTTAGCCGTTGATTATGGACTTAATCTTAGCCGTTGATTCATCAACAGGAAAAGTATAAGAGGAGGCTTGAGGAGATACACCAAGTGATCAAAGAAGTTCGATTTTTCTAGGGCGTGGTTTGCTGAGAAAATCGAACTGGTGATCTGAGTTGCAACAGAGGGGCAGAAATAGTTGAGGCTGGAGGATCTTCTCTAGGATCACGAATACACAAGAGAGAGAGGTAGAGACAAGCTAGAGGAGGCAGCGCAAACAAAGGGAGGTTAACGTTGGGCCAGAAGGACCCATGCATTGCCTGATGTAGGGGAGGAGCTGCACTCCTGCAAAAGTCCGAATTCAGCTGGGGAGCAGTAGGATCAGTCGAAAAGGCCGACGTCAAAGTTGCAGGAGGTAGAGGAAGCAACATAGAGTTGACATAATGTCTAAGTGTGCTCCACGCAAGCCCACACAACTAATGCAAAGGGGTAGCGCAGTTGTAGTCGGGGATAGTTAGTCTAGCTGCTAGATCGAATAGATTTTGTCGGGTGAAGAGAGGTAATCTCACTTAGGTTTTTGCCAGTATATTTTATCTCTGTGACTGGATAGTCGAGAGGGCATCTAGAATAGTATTCAGAACTACTGCTTAATAATAGAAAACCCTCAGAGCTGCTGCATTGGTTTTCCCGCATTGGGTTTTTCCAGGGATGTTTGTCCAAAAATAACGGTGTTCCTTATGTGTTTGTCTCATATCTATTTTTAGTTTATGATATGATATTACTGTAGTCTGCAGTAGTGTTTTTCATCACTGTTTATAAATTGAATAACTTGTTGAATGCAATAACTCCTGTTGCCTCACTGTTGCTGCAATCCACGCTGGAAAGACGGTCGCATAGTAGTCGACCAACGACCCCCATAGATGTAGCCACTTCTACAAGCGTCCACCCCCCATCGACCACATCGACAGCCACAGTTGTAGCTTGGGTACCAGAGACGTTAACAACGACCACTACCAACCATCCTGTAATCGAATCCATCAAAGTCAGCGATTGAAGGAAACCACAACCATCATTGCAACATTGTTGTGTGTCTGTCGTGTAATAGCGTTATCAACATCCAGTTCTCCACCATTTCATTGCCTTGCATTCGGACAACGACCAAATAGAAAAAATAAAAATCGTTTACCACTGCGGTCACATCCGACAAGGAACAATAGAAAAGGAACGACCACTGGTACAGCCACATCCGACATCGACCAACAATTATCATTGTTCAAACACTCCCTTCAACATGCCTCCATTCCCTCTATTGCGCGACCACCGCGATAACAACTACCATCAAACCCTTGTCCGACGTCCAAATGAAACTCTCGTTGTCGTTGTTGAAATTAAAAAAAAAATCCTTGTCCTTGCCTGCAACTAACCATTGTGGAACAGAACCTCCATAGTCGTCATCCCACGGACCACTGCTCACAATCGAATTCCCTCACCAAACTTACCATCCGCAGCCCGCCGCACAGCTCTCGACCACGCTGACCCATGAAACGTCACACCTAGTCACCAACCATCGTTCCCTGCTCCATTTGACATACAAAGCAATAGTTTGAATCATTGATTAATTACAATCAAAGAAAAAAGAAGGGACATGCAACAGTGCCAAAGTCTACAACATCTAGTTACCCAGACCATCGCTTTCCTTCATACCATCGCACCCGTACAACAGTTAATATTAATCCACAAATTAATCCTTTTAGTTAACAAATATATATATATATATATATATATATATATATATATTATATTACATTTCAAGTCAACTGGGAAAAGGTAAAGGAATAATTAAAATAATTTTTTTAAAAGGTTGGCCTTAGCTCTTCAAATATATATATATATATATATATATATTAAGGATATATAAGGAGGGGTATTAAAAAGTGGAAAGAATTTCCATATGAAGTAAAGGAATTTCCTCTCTATTTGTATACAATATTATTAAAGGTATACAATTTTACATTGCATAAAGTGAATGAGTCGGAAATTAAAAAAAAAGTGAAAAGAAAAATATTATTACAAGATTGAGAAGGTTGTTTTTACCCCTAAGGCTTATTTTGAGAAGAAAAAAAAATGGAGACCAGTAATGAAAAAAGATTTTCAGAAACCTTCCCAAAGATGGTAAAGCACTATTTAACATTAAAGGAAATTTAGCAGGAAAAGATGTTGTTATTTCTATTTCTCTGGCAGAAGATCCAAATTATATAAGACCTAAAATCGCAAACCAACTAGTGATCCCAGAGTCAAATATAATTGAAAAATTAGACTTTTTTCACAATAAAAAATATTACATAGCCAATTTACGGTTAAACATTGAAGATTATACATTTGTATTGCAATTCTTAGTTCACACCCTATGGAACAATCAAAGTGACATTATTTTGGGATCACCCTAGATGGAAACAGTAGGATCTGTCATCTTAAATACAAAGAAAAAGTTTTTAACATTTTCTTACAACAAGAAGAAAATAACACTCCAAGATGTTACACTGAAACCAAATTCAGCAACGCCAGAAGATATATCATATATTTCTAAAGTAATTTCTCAAGAAGGTAAAAGAGCATTACAAAATATGCAAAATGAAATTGATAAAATCATTGTTGACAAAAATGAAGAAGTTTCTCGACTTAAAAACCATAGTGAAAAATTACTGATGCAAATTAAGAAACTTAAGAAGGATAAAAAGTCATTAGAAAACAAGGTACAACAACTTATCGAGAAGGAAGCATTAAATGTATGAATTCAAGTTGATGACAAAACATCAGATACCGATCTAGTGAATGTCACAACTCAAGAAAAAGCAAGCAAGTTGAAGAAAAGATGCGCTTGGATGTTGCAGTGTAGATGATAAACACCCCAAGTAAAGGTTTGGTAACGAACTCAACAACATCATCCCCTAAAGTAAATCAAAAAATTTCCACACACCTAATAATGGAAAGTAAAGTTCCATATTGGCATCCGGATGACGAGAGTAGACAAATCAACCAAGCTATGTATCGGGACTATTTAGACCAGAAACAACAAACTGATGTTTCAGAGAATGTAAAATCAATCTCGTTTTATGCTGACAAGTCGTTACAAAATTCCAGTGATTAGAATACTACATAGAAGATTAATCTAGGATGGTCTTATCCCTTCTCAGTGCGACAATTTTGTTTGTCACTTAAAAGATCATATCAGCTTGTATCGACGAAGATGATTGTTCCGAGAGAGAAAGTCATTTGAAGCCGAAAAAGAGATCAAGTTTTTTTCATCGACAAGCTTTGAGGGCAAAGCTTTTTGAGGAAGAAGGCAATGTTACGAATAAAATATATAAATAATATAAATATAAGTAATGAGGATAATTGTAATAATGATTAGTTAATAATAGTTAGTAATTAGGTTGAAGAGGCATGTCTAAACAGGACATGAATCTCCATGAAGAGACACTTGCTTGATATAAAGCAAGCCTCTCGTTCTCATTGTAAATCATTCCTATTTATATATTCATTATAATATTTATATCCTCAATGGATAACTTCATATTCCAAGTCTTCTAGAGTAATTAATTTATAGAAGGAACTTTGTTCGCTTCACTGATACTTGGAGCTGTCGTGTAGCATGGATTCTCAAAAATGAATCCCACTCAAGAATAATATACAACAGTTGTTACCAGCACCTGCTCAAGTAGCTCATTGAAGAGCTTCAACAACCAACTGGCTTCATAATAATAAGCCATGCATTCAGATTCAATAGTGCTCCAAGAGTAACAGAATCAAGAAATATAGGGCTAGATGTGCTCTTTTTACTCGTCATACTGCCAACTGAGTTAGTATCAGAATGTCCATGGAATCTTATATTCCGGCAGTGAATTTCTGACCATAAGTAATGGAGCTATCTCAACAAGCAGCTATGCCCTATGCATAGATCCATTCAGAGTCTTTATAGCAAGGCATATAGTAGGTGTTTATCAAGAGCACCAGGGATCAACAACTTCTTCATCTCATCAGATCTTTAATTGCATCAAGGCGAGGTCTTTCATCTTAACTTCCACTTTCTATTACTTTCATGAAGAAGAGGGTCATCATATGCAACCTAACAGGGATATGAGCCATCACACTCAACTGTCATGAATTGCCTATATATAAAAAAAAAAAACATTGGGCAAGAAAATCATCAGGGATTTTATAGCTCCCTCTAAAGCCTTGCTATGACAGTTATTGATGCATCAAATTACCCAATCCATGAAGAGGAGGAGACTTTCTCATTCGAGCATCTGTGTCTATCAAACCATTCTTCATAAGATCTTGGCTCAATGCAACCAAGATGTCAAAATCAGGGACTTCTGCATGTCAAGACATAGAATCTGTCATGCACTTTCTTCAAGATACCTCTGCTTTCATGCTGATAAGGGTTGTTACAAAGAAATGATCCAAAGTGTCATGTACTTCTCTTCCTAGGAGTTCTTCAAGCATGAAAGCTTCAAGTATGATGCGCCCCTGCAATTTCTTTTACTGGCAGATCTCTGTAGCTTCTTCATAATAGATAATCTATCCAAAGTTTACATCTGTCTTGTTCACAACTTCGTTTGTGAACAAGGCTATAAAACTGTCATCAATTTACTAAGGCTACAACATACTGCTACTGTACTGTAATGATATCATACATCATGCTAGACTAAAAAGAAACCATAACTGATGTTGTGCTGTATATGCTGAAAAGCCATACATAGGGTAGTGTCGTATATAACTGACAAGGTATCCGTCGCCCATGTGCTGTTGTTCCATTCACTGCCATATGACATAGGACGACATTCTAAATTACACCATTGCTGCCAGTGGCTTTCAACAATCCACTGTTTCTGCTAACACTACCATTTTATCTATTCACAACATCCACTTCTCTTGCTGTCAATTTTGCTTTATCATACTCCTGTATATCTATTGCGTACAATTCTTGTCAAACTGTCACAGGCATGCTGTCCAATTGTTACTTTCATACACGGATTTTGTCATGTTATGTATCATAGGTTAGATTGACATATGCATAATTGTCCAAAATTACCTAGTCCAAGAACCCATCTCTGAAAAGAGATCAATGCCATGCAGGGTTTACTGTGGATGAGATTAAGGTGAGACTGTCACCCTATTCTTGTCAAGAGATACTGTTACATTATTACTAAGTTGCAGGAAACGTGGGCCTAGGGGTCGTTTCCCTGGGGAAACGAAACGGAAACACGTTTCCCCGTACCGTACGACGTGGAAACGTGTTTCCGTACGTACGGGCGCGTTTCCCGAAATGGAAACTCGCCCGTACGTACGGAAACGCGTTTCCACGCCGTACGGGCCACGTTTCCATCAAATTGACACTTGTTTTTAAAATTTTTTTTTTTGCTAATTAATTTTTAATTAGTTTAGGGTTTCTAATGACTTCTAGAAACCAATTCTAAAGCTATAAAATAGCAGTGCCTCTCATTTTCTCATCACACTATTAATGCTTTATGATTGCACATATATATATTAATAATTTTTAAATGTTTTTAATATATATATATATATATATATATATATATATATATATATTATATATTATTATATATATTCGCGTTTCCCCGTTTCCAAAATTTGGGGAGGTCGCGTTTCGTTTTGCTTCCGCGTTTCGTTTCGCTTCCCCGTTTCCCCGTTTCGTGCAACTTAGCATTATTACTACCAAAGTGAATAGCGTGACTGTCTTTCAGTCCAGGTCAATGATGTACAATGCTTGTACTAATGAGTTGCATCTGAGTGAATATCTTTCATATATAAGATTTGGTTCTATATGATGCTGCCTGTACTTAACGCTGCCATATAGAAAATATACTTTCAAACTGTATCAAAGTCATAGAGTCTCAGAATATGTATCTAGCTCCAGATATAATATATCTAGCTTTTAAGATGGCTTGATTTTGCAGTTCAGAAATAAGACTTATTTGCTGTTCCAACTGGGAGGCCTGAGATTTTAAAACAAATCTGTTTCTTCATTGGTTCATAAGGGTTACCTTTTATCATAGCTTCAAGAGGGTGGCCTAAAATGTCAGTTTGAGAATACTGAAGGTGAATTGGAGCTCAAATAGTTATTGCAGAACTTGCCATCAGGAGTCTTTCAACTGTCACAATGCTATATTATCAACATCTATACTCTATACAAGATTTAGTCAGCTTGAGCTAGCGGTGGGAAGCTATGCACCTCCAGCCTTCAGTCATGATAAAATAGATTGGTAATTTTGATTTCCGACAGTAGTTTGGTCATGACCCTTTCAACATATAAATTCGCCCCCTGAATATGCATAAGATGTGTGGTCTATTGTCCAAACTGAAACTCGTGCTGTTCTAGGAATATACACACAGGGAATGGAGTTTTTAACTTCTACATTCAACAAATGATACCCATCTTCTCTCTAAATAAGAAACCGTTCTCTAATAATTGACAACATGTCTGTTACAACTAGAAAAGGTAATATCTCAGCCCTTAATGGAGTGTGCTCAACCAACAGTGAATAGGAGAAGATTGTGGCCCACAGAGAAGGTAACCTGACCTTATTAATGACCAGAACTCCACATCGTTTCCAAGATGAAAACCTCTGATAAAAGAGTAACTTCCATAGCTCAACTTTTAGACTCACTGTTGAGTCCACATAGAATAAATATAGACTTCAAAACTTTACTTTCTTCTATCTGATGTTTCCAAGGCATCCAAGATATTATTATAGGCCTTGGGCACTTGTGCTAACAATCTGAGTGGTTGAGGTTGGAGAAGAGGGTCTTTTCTCTTGGCCCTCCTACCAGGCCTTCACAACCAGCTATACCTATAGCTTTCCCTGCAGCCTTGAACAGAGATCCAAATCATATCAGAATATACAAAAAACACCCTTACTTACCTCTGCACCTGAGGCGTAAGACTGCAAGAGATCTGTGTGAAAATTGCCCTTAAGCCTCCTAGCTGTCTGCCTTAGAACTGTAGCTCTATCTCCAAGGAAAACTCACATCTCTCGAGAGAGACTGTGATCATATTGCAGAGATTTGCAGATGGAGGAGACCATGGAGACTTACCTACAAACCAATGTTGCATTAATCGTTATCGGAATAATATCGGCGTGTGGAAAAAATCTGAAAAAATCATAATTATCGGGAAATAATCGTTTGGTACAAAAATATTTATTTTTTTTTCAATTTTTTTGATATTTAAACCATCTACAACATAAAATAAATACATTGACACATAAATATGATAAAAGAACTAATATATAAGATGTTTAAAATCATTTATAGTGCTAAAATCACACATAACATTGAATCATGTCCTGAATAGTAAGTACTGACTCCTGAGTCCCAACTCAGCCTCAAAATATCAACAAAAAATATAATAATGTATTTCATCATGTCATAATGTCATATACAATAAAATGAAGAAAATAATTAAAGTCTAATCCTATTGATTTCCTCTACCCCTGTTGCGAGAAAATGCCACAGCTTTCCCTTTTCCTCTAGATGTAAATGCTGGTGGCCGTGCTGGTGGAGATGGCAGTGGAGTCTGATGTGCTCTAGAAGCTGAAGAACTAGAAGTAGGAGCTATAGTAGGTAGACCATGTCCTCTACTGGTGGCAGGGGTAGCCTGGGTAGCTGGTGTCACCTCCTCCTCCTCTTCCTCCCCCTTCACTACATCCTGCACTAACCAATCATTAGTAGACTCCATGAGAGGCCTCTCGGCCTCAACCCTCCATGCAGCAGTGGTGTCAATCCCATCCAATGAGATGGCCTCTACATTAGGTGTCCTCTCAAGTTGCTTCATCCACAATCGAAGATTGTAGTAGACATAGACCATGTCACTAAGTCGCTGGGATTCCAACCTGTACAAAGATCATGAAATAATAATTAATAATTATAAAAAAATATTGTTTAATGAATTCAAAAATTTATTTTGAAATTTGCAATATTTTAAATGTTTTAAGTGTTAACCTGTTGCGCTTCTTGTTGTGTATTTTTTCAAATACACTCTAGTTGTGCTCACATCCTGAGGAGCTACATGTTTGGTTGAGGATGCGAATGGCAAGCTTTTGCAGAAGGGATATCCTGCCACCATACATTCTCCACTGTGCATCTACAACAAAATTACAAATAAAATTTTAAATAAACATAAGAAAAAAATGGAATTTGAAGAGACAATAAAATTTGAAACAAAGTTACAAACTAAAAAATACTTGGCATTTTAGTCATCCTATCAATGACAACCATCTCAAAGCCAAATGTGCTACTTGCCATCCTATATGTCTCAATTTCTTTAGAGATCTCTATACGTTGTTCCAGAGATTGCACCATCTTCTGGACACAGAATAAGAATCCATCCATGATCTCAGCATCAAATACAAATTCACATGCGTAAGAAAATGCAGGGTTCAGGAAAAGCCCAATAGCATGAATGGGACGATGGAGTGTGTTGTTCCATTGCTTATCAATAATTACCCATAGGAGTAGTTGTCTTTGAAATCTATCATCTCCCTTATCATCATAGTAGGCTCGAATGGCTTCTTTGGCCCTGTCTATGGCCTCATACAAATAGCCCATTGCGGGCTTCTCATCATCAACCAACCGAAGAACCTTTACCAAAGGTTCAGTAACGATGCACACCTCTTGCACTCCTGCCCAGAAGTCTTCCTGGTATGAAACTAGTCTGCATACGGTCTCTCCCTTTGGTTTGCGGCTCATTGGCAAAGCACACCACTCCTTTGAAAGAAACATTCTCTTCACATCCCACATAGAATTCAAGAGGGATTTAAGAGATATGAAACTGGTGGCAAACCGTGTAATGGCGGGGCGCACAAACTCTTTGTTGTTGGTGAATCTTCTCATCAAGCTAAGCACAGATGTATGGTTATATATACATTTTGTAATGCTTTTGGATGAATCAACAATATCTTTGACAAAAGGGAATTTTCCCTATGTTCTCCAACATCAAATCAATACAGTGTGCAGTACAAGGTGTCCAAAATAAAGTAGGATGCCTGTCCATAAGCATCCTGCCAGCAGCAACATAATTTGTAGCATTGTCCATTATGACTTGGACAACATTTTCTGCACCCACTTCCAAAGTAAACACATCTAGCAAATCACATAAAGTTCTTGCATCTTTGATTTGTGCTGATGCATCAACAGATTTGATAAACATAGTCCCCTTGGGACAACTAACCAAGAAGTTTATAAGGGTTCTCCCCTTTTGGTCAGTCCAACCATCTGATATAAAAATGCATCTTGTTTGTGCCCATGATGCCCTAAAATCCTCCAATCTTTGGGTGCACTCAAGCTTTTCATTTTGAAGAATTCGACCTCTGAAATCATGATAAGAAGGGATTTTGTACCCTAGGCCAACACTTGCAATAGCATCAACAATAGATTGGAAAAATGGGTTATTCCTTACAATGCTGAAAGGAATATCACTCCAAAGGAGAAATTTTGCCAGCAACTTGTCAGCTTGTTCTTTCTTAGTTCTTTTTAGCATTGAACTGATAGATGGTTGTGAACCAGGTGTGGTTCGAGGAACAAAAAATGATGTGGCAGCTACCAGATTGGTTGATTCTGCAGTAGAACTAGTGCCACTTGCTTCAGTTGACTTTTTTAGTTACCTTTTGATTTCTTCTTTGGCCTCTCTATTCTGGTTTAAAACTTCCAATGCTTTCATGGCTCTTTAGATGAGTTCAGGATTTGTATTTGAACAAGGCCCCACATCATTTCTACGAATTTGTACAAGGTGATTTGATACTTCAACCTGTACACCCCCCCAGACATAGGGTGGCCACACAAGTTGCAAGTCAAATTTAGTCTATCATTCGGAGCTTTAGGTTCACCATATTCCCAGAAATGATCCAATTTCCTTGGCATGTTTGTTTTTGAACTTTGAACTTGCAAACTTGAATGGTGTTTCGGTGAAGTTGTGAACCTATGGGAAAATAAGAATTACAATTTAGTATTTACAAGTTACAAATTTACAATTTAGTATTTTAATTTTTAATTTTTACATTGTACAATGAAAACCCAAGTTACCCAACTAAAAACAACCATTCCAAACCCAAGTTACCCAACCATTCCAAACCCAAGTTACCCAACCAAAAACAATGAAAAAAACATAAACAAAATTTAAAATCAATGAAAACAAAAAAGAAAATTGGTGCCCATAGTCATATCAAGTTACCTAACCAAAAATAATGAAAAAATACAAAAACAATGAAAATTAAAAAAATTGGTGCCCATACCAAGTTACCCAACCAAAAACAATGAAAAAATACAAAAAGAATGTTTAAAAACAATGAAAACAAAAAAAATTGATCCCCATACCGTTTCTATGGAGAAATCGGTCTCCTCCTCTTGATTTTCTCCTCTAAGCACTTGAAAAGTCTTCAAACCCTCTCCAAGCAATGTCTCCCAGCTCTTTCCAACGCTCCTTTGCCCTCCGCGCGCTTGACTATGCAAATGAATTGACAAAAAACCCAAAAAATCGTTATAAAACCTTGCTGCCCTGATTGCCCGTGATAATTTCCGATTTTGTCGCGATTTTTTTGGAAAAAATCGCGATAATTTGAAGAACTCGCAATAATTTCCAAAAAATCGGGCAAAAAAAAGTACCCGCGATAATTTCGAATAAAACTCGCGATATTCTCGTTCTGCTGAAAAACTCGCGATAAAACGAAAAAATCTCGATAATATCGCGATTTTAACAACACTGCTACAAACTTCACTTTGTGAATTCTTTCTCTCACTCTCTTACTTGGGCTTGTCCTCTCCTGT
This sequence comes from Pinus taeda, assembly GCA_000404065.3. Lineage (NCBI taxonomy): Eukaryota > Viridiplantae > Streptophyta > Pinopsida > Pinales > Pinaceae > Pinus > Pinus taeda. The sequence continues at coordinate 307,166 of APFE031556090.1, forward strand.
GCTTTGATACCATGTTAATTTTGGTTAACATGTTCTTTGCTTAGGACAATTACTAAAATAATCCATGATAGCTCCCTCTCTGCAATCACATAAACCATTATTATATTGACCGTAACTGACGAAAGAACATAAATCATAAATGCCACGGACAAGTCAAGACAAGAGAACACAAAAAATGGCTCACGCCAGGGAAACACCCCAAGATGGGGAAAACCCTTGATTATTATTAATATCAAATGTTTAGCAGAGAGAGAATACAATAATTTAGAGTGAAAATACTTGCCATTAAGAAGATCCTGAATCATTGCTCAATCAATACTGTAGATCGGGTACTCTGTCGACAAAGATCAAATTGTACTACTGAAGAAGGTTGGTCTAGTTAGGGCCACTGTAGTCCATAGCAGTCTAACACAACTGGTCCAAATTTCCTTCTTTCTACTAAGGCTTTGTTTGTCCTACAAGATGTTGCCCTTTGATGATACCAAGAGCTGGTTTATGACTTTATTTCTGCGACCCATCCTGAAATAACAGTCCACCACAAAGGCTGCAGTCATGCTCCCTAACCTCCTAGCTAATTGCTGTTCTTAACTCAAGATAAGGCTCTAATACCATGTTAATTTTGGTTAACATGTTTTTTGCTTAGGACAATTACTAAAATAATCCATGATAGCTCCCTCTCTGCAATCACATAAACCATTATTATATTGACCGTAACTGACGAAAGAACATAAATCATAAATGCCAAGGACAAGTCAAGACAAGAGAACACAAAAAATGGCTCATGCCAGGGAAACACCCAAGATGGGGAAAACCCTTGATTATTATTAATATCAAATGTTCAGCGGAGAGAGAATACAATAATTTAGAGTGAAAATACTTGCCATTAAGAAGATCCTGACTCACTGCTCAATCAATACTGTAGATCGGGTACTCTATCGACAAAGATCAAATTGTACTACTGAAGAAGGTTGGTCTAGTTAGGGCCACTGTAGTCCATAGCAGTCTAACACAACTGGTCCAAAATTCCTTCTTTCTACTATGGCTTTGACTGTCATACAAGATGGTGCGCTTTGATGATACCAAGAGCTGGTTTATGACTTTATTTCTGCGATCCATCTTGAAATAACAGTCCACCACAAAGGCTGCAGTCATGCTCCCTAACCTCTTGGCTAACTGCTGTTCTTAACTCAAGATAAGGCCTCCAATCTGAAGCACTAGGGCTCAGACCCTTCTGCATTCTCTTGAACAGACCTGTGGCTCCTTGTGGGCTGCTTCCCATATGAAATTCAGACCCTGGAGGTGAGAAATCATCTACAGCCCAATCAAATGAGGAAGAACCCTCTTCAAGCATGCACAAGTAGCCTTCAAATAAGCCTTAACCTACTCGGCTCTCCTGCTGGATGATTGCGGCCCTCAACAACCTTAAAGGGGACCCAAAACAGAGTTATGTCTTGGCCATGATGCAGAAGAAAACCCGAAAACAAAAACCTCCTCCATCCTTCTACAAGTACTCGGCTACCTCAGACTTCTATCCAAGAAATTTTGATGATCTAATGAGGGAGAAGGTACCACAATATATATACAATTTGGTGGAGGTCTAGGCATATGTCCATAAGGATGAGGCCGACCTTATAAATATACTTCAAAGAGAAAATAAATTCAAAAATCCACTCCCGCTTGTCCAAATGAGACAATCTTTATATCAATTTTGGTCCTCTCGAAGAGAGGAATTCAATGCTGCAACTATCTTTCCCATAGGAGCTAACCAAAGTGGAATCTGGCTTTAGTTTCCAATTTATCACTTTATATGGCCCCCTTGTGTGCATCCCCGCTCCCATGTCCCCCCGTCCAAAAAACTCGGTGGAATATTGACTATAAGCTAAGTCACCGGATTCGTCCTAAACCCCCTACGAATCCCGAATCCAGCAAATCCGACACGATTCGGTCCAGATTCGTGTCCAAATCATATGACACGTCGTGTCCATTTCCGACACGTTGAATCCGAGGTCGTGTCACGATTTTCAAAAGCGTGTTGCGATTTTGGGACAAGTGTCCTGTTTCCAGGACTCGCTAAGCTCAGCGCGGGAAAGAAAAGGGCGTGTTTGCTCATTAATATTTTCATTTGGCAAGTGATTTGTGCTGTTGCAGCAAGGAGTAGAGCATTTTGGCAGCTTCATGATCAAGTCTAGGCCCTAGTATTGATATGCTATTCATGGTAATGTTAAATTCTTAAAGTAAAAGTGACATTCTCCTTAATTCTTCATTTTCATCCTTTTACTTAAATTTTTAGCATTACCATGAAATGACTCAGGATGTTTGAGAGTGGTTCTGGCCTCATTGGATTTCATATGGAGAAAGTAGAATTTTAGATTTCATTCAAAATACAATAGACTTATCAGTTTTTCAGGATTTTAGGATTGGGGGATTGCAATGTTTCCATTGAATTTGTCATGTATTAGGGTATGGAACTCGTATTTAATCAAGAGCACCAAACCAAGAGCTTCTGAATATGTCGCTCCCGCTCCCGTTTTTGCTCCCGCTCCCAAGTAACATTGTTCCTGATGATATGGGTCTGGACACCACTGTTGAGTTGGCATTGGCCAACATGGATCTCAATGATCCAGTGCTAGAGACTGTTAGATTTGATGACTTAAAGGGGTCAACCTCCATACCAGTAGATGCAGAGGTGACTATGGATATAGGGGAGGAGGAGGATGCAGAGGAGAGCAGCGGGGACCATGATGATGGGGACAGTGATGCTGATTGATGCCTTGAGACTTGTATACCTGTAGTTGTTTTATATTTTCTGTTTCTATTTGCCATTGGCATTGCACCAACACTACCTATGTAACACATTTTGATTTGATGACTTAATGAGAAAACTACAATTGTCAATGTGTTTATCTTACTATCTTGTAGTTGTAAGTTGTCTTTCAGTTATGAATTATGAATCATGATTTAAATTTTTAATAGATTTATCATTTATGTGACTAGTACCACTGACATTTATTTGAATTTTGTATGTACTCTGCATGCTAATAGCTATAGATGAAGATCTATGTTTGAAATCAATAAATTTGTATCATTAATTAAAATTTGTGTAAGAAATATGATAATATAATTTTTCTATATATAATTATATATATATATATATATATATATATATATATATTTAATAAAATAATATATAACGTGTCCTAACGTGTTCTGTTCCGGGGGGTCAGCATGTCCGAATCCGACACCATGAATCTCGAATCCTACGTGTCCCGAATCCCCGTGTCAGGTGACTTAGACTATAAGTCATTTTTTGACCCTCAAAGTGGGTCCTAGGATAATGTTGGGCCTTTGTGGATGAATTTTGTGTAGTCACATGCCCCAAGCTTTTTCGAAGGCCACTTATTTACATCATTACATAGAAATTAATTAAAAAATCCCGTCTAAAGGCATGATCTTTAATCCGTCACCCCGACTTTTGGGGTATGTAGTGAGTGAAAAAATACAAAAAATTATTTGTTGCTAAAAGGTGGGAATAATTAATCAATTAAAATAAAACACTCCAAGGTGTACTCGCTTGCTGATTGAGTCTCAACATCCTAGGTCTGTTACATAGCTTTATTCATCATGCTAGTGACATTTATACAAAATCTCCGTAGGGCTACAAAATCTGAGAAATGAATGAAGAAAGAGAGAAGGAAAGGGGCTTAGAAGCCCTGATGAAATATGGAACTCTATAAGTGCAGGAATGCTTCGACATATCCTTGAGCATGGAGTCTTCAAAAATTTTCAGGTGCAACTTTAGTGGTGAACAAGACTCATTGTCCTTATGTTGATAATGTTCAATAAATGAACTATTGTTCATTTCAAATAAAAGGGTCATGGATCCTTCCGCCTGAATGCGTTGGCTAGATAAGTCAATCTTGGAATCCTAAAAATTGTTAAGTCTGCTGGATTTGGAACAGTGTTGCAAACATGCTGCTTTTATTGTGATTTTTTGGCCTATCTGATGTTTGCCAATTTTCACCTATATTTTGGTGGTATCTTAATCTTGCTGATGTTTGCTGATTTTTATCGATATTTTGGCAGTAGCTAAATTTTTCTGTTGTCTGCTGATTTTTACAGATATTTTGCCAATTTTTACGATATTTTGGTTTTCCAGACCCTTTTCGATTTTATCCTGATGCTGATGTTTGCAAGATTGATATGGGGTGGGATCTAAAATTCTACTTTCTCCATATGAAATCCAGTGAGCTCGGAACCACTCTCAAACATCCTGAGCCAATTAATGGTAATGTTAAACATTTGAGTAAAAGGATGATCATCCTTTTTTTTTAAGAAAATTTGACATTACCATTAATTACATAGCATTAGTAGGGACCTAGAGTTGAATATTATGCTACCCCACACATAAATTATTGTTTATTTTTTAAATAATTTGCATTTGGTCAATGTGTGCCACACAAGCATGTTGTGCCTCCCCGAACATGCTGGTTCTGGTTTGCCTTCTGACCAATCATGCTTGTACATTTAATTATTCCTTTCAATTGCCCCTGTTTGGAAACATGGTTTCTCTTATTGCATGGTCTGTGATAGATAGACTTTTACAGAAAGTTCATGCAATCACACTGTCATCAAACCTTTGATGCCACTTGTTTAAATATACAGTTATGGGTTCTGATCATTTGCTTTCTACTTTGTTGAGAATGTGTAGCAATATGACAGACTTTGTAATAATAACGATGGATTCACATTTGTTTCATTTAGGCAGCCAAGATACCTAGAATGTTAAACGGTTGATATTAGATTTCTGTCTCTCATATTGCTTTGGTTGTTTGCTTAGGAAATATACTCAATTAAGTTACCAGGAAATCCATTACTTGGGGAAGGAAAGCCAGAAAACCAAAACCATGCAATAATTTTTACTCGTGGAGATGCAGTTCAAACTATTGACATGAATCAGGTAAGCTTATCTATGGTTGGGCAGTAATCTTAAGCTGGCTGTTTTCTGATTGTATTTCCATTTCCTGGATTTAAATCTTTCTGTTGATTTATATGGTAATTAAGGTCATGTTATTTAATTATAAATACAAGTCTAGAATGTAGGATATATAGAGACAAAATATGAGAGATGTTATTTGAGAGGGGAAGTAATAACATTTTAAGAAAGCATTGAGACATTGCTATGAAGTTACATCTGCTAAGCTGCATCCAAATTTTCTGAGTCCCTCTTTGGCATCCTGACAAAAATGCCGTACATTTGAACATTATGCAATATCATCAGATTTAACCATCACAATAGATAGATAGTTTATAGTGTAAATAGATTGCATTATCTAGGACATCTAGGCATCTCAAGTCTACGGTGATATTTTACATTCTTGTAAGTTTAATAGGAAGATATAATAGATCCTGTGTTAATAAATATCTTTTATCGTAATGTTACCTTTTAATCTAACAATGGTGGAAAAACGTTGTCAGGACAACTACTTTGAGGAAGCTTTGAAAATGCGTAACCTTTTGGAAGAACTTTATAGTGATCATGGTCTTCGGCCTCCTACGATTCTTGGTGTTCGTGAGCATGTTTTCACTGGAAGGTACAATTTCAAAGTGAATGTTCATTTCTCAATAATATCCCGTATTGATGCTTTTGTGAAGCTTATGGCCTGAAATTTTTTATGCAGTGTGTCATCTTTAGCTTCGTTTATGTCTAATCAAGAAACAAGTTTTGTGACCATGGGTCAACGTGTTTTGGCAAATCCTCTAAAGTAAGTTGTTTAAGATTTTGAGAAGTCATTCATTATAAGATCTTATAATTTTCCTTTAATATATTCTCATGTGTTTATAACTTTTGTCAATTCTAGGTTTGGGTCTCTTTTTCTCTCATATGGTTTTAACTTCTACAGTTCTACCATGACATTGATAGATTCCTCTCTTTTGTAGGGTTCGTATGCACTATGGTCACCCAGATGTTTTTGACAGAATTTTTCACATCACAAGAGGAGGCATAAGCAAGGCATCACGTATTATTAATATAAGTGAAGATATCTATGCAGGTTTGCTCATTCCTTGGGGATATTTTTTTTTACCTTGTGAATAGTCATTGTACTACACTGTAAAATTTGTGCGTCTTCCCATCACATTGTATAGTTTGATTTCAATTAATGACATTCTGGCAGAACATAGAAAATTTATTTCGAGTTCTATATGATAGCTTTCTTTCAGCTTTGTTTTATACTTTAGGAAAGGTGTGTTGTGCTAATTTGTGTCATTAATAAGATGATAATTTTATTAATGTCCAACGAATGACCATAAATAAGTCAATGGGGCAGAAGGATAAATAAGTCAATATGGGTACATTGTGGGAGTGCAAACACAACTCCTAGAAAATGCCAATGCCCAAATGAAATGTTTATTTACAATAGTGATGTCCATTATATTCAGGCTTGGAATTTGGCATTCCTATTGTTTGTGAAATGAGAATTTGATGATGGTTATATATTTTGAGCTATGTTTTCTGGGTTGGGGGAGCACTGGAGCAGGGAGATACATATGAGGGACATGTGGGAGCACCCCCAAATTTTTCGAAAACTGAGTGGGGATGGATGGATGTTGATGTTCCTAGCATAGGGGTCCTCATCTCTAAAACTATAAAAAAATAAATAATAATGATAAAATACCAACAATAGCAATCCATTCCATGAAAGTTCATCATTGTGAAATCTAGTGGAAACACTATGATCGTACCAATTTGAAAGTCCTTACAGTTATTAGGTTTATTGAATTCTGAATGGGAGATGAATTCTAGTTTCTCCATATGAAGTTTGAAGAGGTTGGAATGTAATATTCCTAAGTGGAAGTTGACAGTAAATATCAAAGCAATGCACAAAGAACAACAAATAAATTCTACCACGAACACAAATCAGTACACAAAAGATGCCAACAAAATGTTTTGAGCCATCTTATTAATAAACTGGGTATGGGCACTGTTACCACTCAAACTAGCAGGGGTCCTAGAAGGGAATCCTAAAGGGGCAATTGCTAGGTCAAGAGCAACAATGGAGACAACCCACTGTCACCTAAGCTAAGGCTCCCTACTCTTTACAGACTTTCACCGATGGGAGGAGACCTGGTGTGTGAGGAATCACTTATAAAGAATATATCAATGAAATGGATAAGTAGTGATTCCAATAACCCTTTCCTAGGAGAAACTCAAAATAAGGGCTTGCTTGTTTTGTAAGCAAGGTGTAGGATTCTCTAGGAAGGGTTGGTGAGGTTTTGAGGTTTAGGTTTAGGGAGTATGTCATGTAATGGAGCTTCCGGTTCCTCAAAATCCTAATGGAACTCGGTTTCCTAAGTGATCCTTGAAACTTTGATAGGAAATGGGACCACACGGGACCAAGTGGACCCCAGGTTAGGTCAAGGGGATAGGATTTAGTAACCAATGATATACTTGACCTAATTAGGGAGGGGAAAGGGATCAAGGAATGAATTTTCAATGAGAGGGAATGCAAAGATCCCAATGAGGTTTCTAGCCTAAGGGAAACTAAGGGCAAGAATTGGTCTTCGAGCTAGGGCTTGTGATATATCAAGATCCCAATGTTAGAATCTCATGAAATTTGGAGCGCTTCTTGAGGACACACTAGCGCAGTTTTGGACCAAAAATATCGAAGTATTTGGATGGCTATATTGTGAGATATTTGATGCCCTAAGTGACATATGCAGGCTAGTTGTAGAAAGAAAGAGAGAAGGCGAGAAAAATATGTTTTAGGGTGATTAGCTATGGTAGACCAGTGCCTAATCCTTTGGAGAGATTGGAGTCAAGAATGATTATGAAGCTGGATTAAATTTTCTTGGTTAAGGAGGCCTTAAAGGCAGCTTCGCTTAGCATTAGGGTAAAGGAAAGCAACTTCAAAGACTTTATACTTATGTTTTGCAAATTGGATGGCTTATCAATATAAATTTCAATAATGAAATATCTCTAGGAACATTCATTCATCATACATGGTCCATACATGAAGAAGCACTATCTAGAGACATAATTTCCACAACTTTGCATAAATAGATGCAGCAAATTAGCCTTAGTATAGCGAAAATCCCATCATCAATGCATGTGACAAAGTAAAAGAAAATATAGCATTAAATTGTACTTACATGTAAGAGAATATATCCAACCATCAAATTTTTTTTCCAATCAAGAAGCTCCAAGACAATAGAAGACAATCCAAACATAAAAATTCATTCCATGCTCCAAATTTCTTCCTCCAAGAAGGATAGCGAAAATAGATAATGATCCAATGGAAGTAGTGATGATTCAAAATGAATTCACATCACTTCTATTTATACCTAGGTTGCACAAAGCTTCGAAATGTTTTGGAGTTTTTGAAACGGGTACATTTAGAAACGTCACCTCTCAAAAATGGAAACGTCGGCCGAAACATCATCCAAAACATCATATATGTTTATATATATAAAAAGAAATTTACAAATAAGTGCATAACACATTATCTTGCAAGAAAAAAGGGAATAAGACCCATATATGACAATTTAGAAGGAAAACCAAGTCTATATTTATTAACTGTCATAGATGATTACATGATGGTTGAGTTTCGACTGAGTTTCAGAGTTTCGGGCATGGGTATGTCCCGAAACGCTAGGTTCCAAGAAGTTTCGTGCAACATAGATTTAAACACTTTTAAGGAGCTAACTAGGCCTACATTAGCCACTACAATAAAATAATGTGCAAAATAACTAACTTTTGGTGACAAGCCTACCAGTCTAGCGCATAAAGAAAATAATAAGCCCCTCAAGAGGTCGAATAATGAATAGTGCATGTTGCTGGGCCTTGGAGGAGGCCTAATGGAGTTCATAGTTGCCATAATGTGAAAATGGACTTCCAAAAGCAGTGAACAAGTGGTTAGCCCCTTGTTCTCCAAGTAATAACTTTTGGTGCTCCAAATGGAATGTCGGGGCACACAAGTGTCCTTATTGGTCTCCAAACAAGTCGAAGATGCCTGTAGATCGGCTGCAAGGGCTAGGATGATGCCACATCATCATATGAGTCTTGGACCATCTGCCAAGTGTATGGTGCAACTCTGGGACCGACTGGGCATGATGAATCAGGTGCATCTTCCTTGTCCAATAAGTGAACCAAGAGCAATATTTGAATGGTTGTGGGGATCCATGGAATGCTTTCTGCTATTGTGGAGGCCCATGGCTCTCTACACACACCCTACATGCGGCAATGTAGCCCTCTAGGTTAGGACCCTGTATAGGGAGACCAAACCCAAATGGAGACCATGTGCAATTTTGCATAAGATCCAATGCGTCCTCGTACCTTCCAGCATACCAAGTCATTTAAGAAACCAAGTAAAAGAGTTTATAAACCATGGACAACAAGTGAGCATTTCATAACAACATGCCCTTCCATAGTGGGCTGTGGCATGTGCTAATGTCTCGAAGCTCCAAGTGGGGTTAACCAAGCACCCTATTAAGTGGTTTCTACTTCTAAAGGGGGTAGTATGTCCATGATATATCCTTCAAATGGTGGTGGCATGTGGCATAATGATGGAACGAAGTAGGGAATGAAAGGGGGCAACCTAGATTACATGACATGGTACAAGGGTAGCTAATAAAGGGGAAGCCCACACTTAGGTAAATAATGTGTAGGAGGGAGCAATCATGGTACATGAGTTACCCCAACCTTGATTTTTGCACCCTTTTTCATATTCCTTTTGCATTTTATGATTTTTCTTTGGTTAATTGCTTGGGGCTCTAGGTAATGAGAGCATGATGTGTAAAGTAGAGCAGTGGATACCCCATTCTAAGGTGGGGCAGTTCCTCGCCCATTAGGGGTTGGGACAATCATTTATGATTTTTCTTTGGTTAATTGCTTGGGGCTCTAGGTAATGAGAGCATGATGTGTAAAGTAGAGCAGTGGATACCCCCTTCTAAGGTGGGGCAGTTCCTCGCCCATTAGGGGTTGGGACAATCATGGGTTCCTGGGTGATAAAGGAAGCTCATCAAGGGCCATATAGGAACCAGGGTGATGGCCATGGAGTGGGGTAGAGTTCATGCTATGGCTTTTTCCCACGTGCTAAATGTTTTTGTCCCGACCATTTTTTGCATTTTCTGGTACAATTTCTTGTTGAATGTGGCCAATTATGCTTTTTCTTTTTCTTTTAGCTTCATCAACCTCTGGGCATCATCCCATGCCCAACCCAAGGTGTGGAGCAAAGGGGTGGGGGTTGCTGACCCTCTGTGGACTCAGTGGAGGTTGGGTTTGCAATGAGGGGAAGGGGGGTGATATATGTGGATTGGGGAGTGGGACCACGCAACCAAAATTGGGGTTTCCCATTTAGTACCATCCCTAAAACCCACAGATCAGTAAAAGGGATCCAATGGGACTAGGGTCCAAGATTAACATCTAAAAGAGACGTAGGGGACAAGGGGACAAACCTAGTCCACTACTTCCACGATATCTGCCCATTAATCCATGCGCAAAGTTTCCATGATAAATAAACTAGAATACTCAATTACCAAATAAAAAGGCATACCTTTAGGTTTGGGTGGCCCAAATTCAAAGATACGATCATGACAAATGGGTGAGGCACCACATGGCTGGTTCAGGTGGTGGAGAAATGGCACATCGAGCTAGTTGGTTGCTGCAAGGGGCTGCCGACTGAGGACCATCATGGAGAATTTTTTCCCCTAGGGATATCACTTACAAAATGGTGGGTAACAGGTACATAAAGTGAGCTGAAATGATCGAGCCCGAGCTTGCTATGCAAGCTACGCAAAACCCAGAAGAGATATCTCTTACCCAAGGTAGGAAATGGCTTGGAACATGAAATGCGCATTGCCTAGTGAAGATTGCTGCTAGCTGCCAAATAAAAAGGAGAGCTTGTTAGTTTTGTAGCATCAGACAAGTGTTCTAGTCCTGGTTTGTGTCAAAGAGGCTAAGAACACGAGATCTCCTAAGTCACCGGATTCGTCCTAAACCCCTGCGAATCCCGAATCCGGCAAATCCGACACGATTCGGTCCGGATTCGTGTCCAAATCACAGGACACGTCGTGTCCGTTTTGGACATGTCGTGTCCGAGGGCGTGTCGCGATTTTCAGGGGCGTGTCGCGATTTTAGGATACGTGTCCGGTTTCCAGGACTCGCTAAGCTCAGTGCGAGAAAGAGTCAGGATGTTTGAGAGTGGTTCCGGCCTCATTGGATTTCATATGGAGAAAGTAGAATTTTAGATTTCATTCAAAATACAATAGACTTATCAGTTTTTCAGGATTTTAGGATTGGGGGATTGCAATGTTTCCATTGAATTTGTCATGTATTAGGGTATGGAACTCGTATTTAATCAAGAGCACCAAAACCAAGAGCTTCTGAATATGTCGCTCCCGGTCCCGTTTTCGCTCCCGCTCCCAAGTAACATTGTTCCTGATGATATGGGTCTGGACACCACTGTTGAGTTGGCATTGGCCAACATGGATTTCAATGATCCAGTGCTAGAGACTGTTAGATTTGATGACTTAGAGGGGTCAACCTCCATACCAGCAGATGCAGAGGTGACTATGGATATAGGGGAGGAGGAGGATGCAGAGGAGAGCAGTGGGGACCATGATGATGGGGACAGTGATGCTGATTGATGCCTTGAGACTTGTATACCTGTAGTTGTTTTATATTTTCTGTTTCTATTTGCCATTGGCATTGCACCAACACTACCTATGTAACACATTTTGATTTGATGACTTAATGAGAAAACTACAATTGTCAGTGTGTTTATCTTACTATCTTGTAGTTGTAAGTTGTCTTTCAGTTATGAATTATGAATCATGATTTAAATTTTTAATAGATTTATCATTTATGTGACCAGTACCACTGACATTTATTTGAATTTTGTATGTACTATGCATGCTAATAGCTATAGATGAAGATCTATGTTTGAAATCAATAAATTTGTATCATTAATTAAAATTTGTGTAAGAAATAGATAATATCTAATTTTTAATATATATATATATATATATATATATATATATATATTATATATATATAATATATTTTAATAAAATAATATATAACGTGTCCTAACGTGTCCTGTTCCGGGGGGTCAGCATGTCCGAATCCGACACCACGAATCTCGAATCCTACGTGTCCCGAATCCCTGTGTCAGGTGACTTAGACTATAAGTCATTTTTTGACCCTCAAAGTGGGTCCTAGGATAATGTTGGGCCTTTGTGGATGAATTTTGTGTAGTCACACGCCCCAAGCTTTTTCGAAGGCCACTTATTTACATCATTACATAGAAATTAATTAAAAAATCCCATCTAAAGGCATGATCTTTAATCTGTCACCCCGACTTTTGGGGTATGTAGTGAGTGAAAAAATACAAAAATTTATTTGTTGCTAAAAGGTGGGAATAATTAATCAATTAAAATAAAACACTCCAAGGTGTACTCGCTTGCTGATTGAGTCTCAACATCCTAGGTCTGTTACATAGCTTTATTCATCATGCTAGTGACATTTATACAAAATCTCCGTAGGGCTACAAAATCTGAGAAATGAATGAAGAAAGAGAGAAGGAAAGGGGCTTAGAAGCCCTGATGAAATATGGAACTCTATAAGTGCAGGAATGCTTCGACATATCCTTGAGCATGGAGTCTTCAAAAATTTTCAGGTGCAACTTTAGTGGTGAACAAGACTCATTGTCCTTATGTTGATAATGTTCAATAAATGAACTATTGTTCATTTCAAATAAAAGGGTCATGGATCCTTCCGCCTGAATGCGTTGGCTAGATAAGTCAATCTTGGAATCCTAAAAATTGTTAAGTCTGCTGGATTTGGAACAGTGTTGCAAACATGCTGCTTTTATTGTGATTTTTTGGCCTATCTGATGTTTGCCAATTTTCACCTATATTTTGGTGGTATCTTAATCTTGCTGATGTTTGCTGATTTTTATCGATATTTTGGCAGTAGCTAAATTTTTCTGTTGTCTGCTGATTTTTACAGATATTTTGCCAATTTTTACGATATTTTGGTTTTCCAGACCCTTTTCGATTTTATCCTGATGCTGATGTTTGCAAGATTGATATGGGGTGGGATCTAAAATTCTACTTTCTCCATATGAAATCCAATGAGCTTGGAACCACTCTCAAACATCCTGAGCCAATTAATGGTAATGTTAAACATTTGAGTAAAAGGATGATCATCCTTTTTTTTAAAGAAAATTTGACATTACCATTAATTACATAGCATTAGTAGGGACCTAGAGTTGAATATTTTCATTTGGCAAGTGATTTGTGCTTTTGTAGCAAGGAGTAGAGCATTTTGGCAGCTTCATGATCAAGTCTAGGCCCTAGTATTGATATGCTATTCATGGTAATGTTAAATTCTTAAAGTAAAAGTGACATTCTCCTTAATCTTCATTTTCATCCTTTTACTTAAATTTTTAACATTACCATGAAATGACTCAGGATGTTTGAGAGTGGTTCCGGCCTCATTGGATTTCATATGGAGAAAGTAGAATTTTAGATTTCATTCAAAATCCAGCAGACTTATCAGTTTTTTTCAGGATTTTAGGATTGGGGGATTGCAATGTTTCCATTGAATTTTGTCATGTATTAGGGTATGGAACTCGTATTTAATCAAGAGCACCAAACCAAGAGCTTCTGAATATGTCGCTCCCGCTCCCGTTTTCGCTCCTGCTCCTCGCTTTCGCTCCCGCTCCCAAGTAACACTGTTCCTAATGATATGGGTCTGGACACCACTGTTGAGTTGGCATTGGCCAACATGGATCTCAATGATCCAGTGCTAGAGTCTGTTAGATTTGATGACTTAGAGGGGTCAACCTCCATACCAACAGATGTAGACGCGACTATGGATACAGGGGAGGAGGAGGATGCAGAGGAGAGCAGTGGGGACCACGATGATGGGGACAGTGATGCTGATTGATGCCTTGAGGCTTGCATACCTGTAGTTGTTTTATATTTTCTATTTCTATTTGCCATTGGCATTGCACCAACACTACCTATGTAACACATTTTGATTTGATGACTTAATGAGAAAACAGATGTAGAGGCGACTATGGATACAGGGGAGGAGGAGGATGCAGAGGAGAGTAGTGGGGACCACGATGATGGGGACAATGATGCTGATTGATGCCTTGAGACTTGTATACCTGTAGTTGTTTTATATTTTCTATTTCTATTTGCCATTGGCATTGCACCAACACTACCTATGTAACACATTTTGATTTGATGACTCAATGAGAAAATACAATTGTTAGTGTGTTTGTCTTACTATCTTGTAGTTGTAAGTTGTCTTTCAATTATGAATTATGAATCATGATTTAAATTTTTAATAGATTTATCATTTATGTGACCAGTACCACTGACATTTATTTGAATTTTGTATGTACTCTGCATGCTAATAGCTATAGATGAAGAT
>APFE031556090.1:321628-382626 GCA_000404065.3 Pinus taeda
TTTTTCTTTTTAATAAAATAATATATAATGTGTTCTAACGTGTCCTGTTTCGGGGGGTCAGCGTGTCCGAATCCGACACCACGAATCTCGAATCTTATGTGTCCCGAATCCCCGTGTCAGGTGACTTAGGAGATCTCTAATAACCAGAAAAAGTTTCACGAGATTAACCTCCAAAACACCTTAATTAAATTAATTAGCCATCATTTAAATTTGTCCTAAGTCTAACTTAGGAAAACTGGTTAATTAATAACAATTAATCAAGGAAATGAGAGAATGCTTTAGAAACTTACATAGATTGAGTTTGAGATGATCTCTAGCCGTTGATGGGGATCTAATCATGGTCGTTGGTTCACCAATGAGAGGTTATAAGAGCAGGTTGATGGGGATGGAGATACACACATCAGGAGAGCGAGTTCCTCGACAGATCAATGCCATCCAGTTGTAGAAGTCAAGTAGGGAAGAAGAGTTCGAGCCAGAAGGAAGCATAAGTGATAAGGAGCAACAACTAAGATTCCGGTGGAGTTTTCTAGCGTCAGAGAGGCAACAATAGAAAGGCTGAGTTATTCCACTTGGAGGTTGCGCATAAGCCTTGAGCAGGCAGTTCGACTCAATTGAAGAGAAGGGTGATTTAGTTGCTGGAGGCCGAGAAAATTACCAGAAGACCAAGTGAGTCACTTCTTTAGGCAGAGTTAGCCAGGACGTCAGTTTTTGAGTAGTCCCAAAAGGAGTGTGAGTAGGGTTGGTGCAAGCACTTTGTAAAGGCTCATGTAGTGCTAGTTTGAGCAGCTAGATAGAGCTAATTTTAGAGTTGAGATCAAGTGTGGGGTGAGACACATTGTCTCACAAATCTTGTGGCCCAATTATTTTGTTGGAGGATTGCCAGTTTGTCAACTAGATCTTTGTACACAAATTTCACTCTTGCATAATAAAATAAGCCCTCATTTGTTGCACCGATTTTCCTAGTTGGGTTTTTCTAGGGACTTTTGTCAAAAAATATTGGCATCATTTTTTTTTTGTGTGCATCTATTTTTTCTCAGTCTTCAGTTTATTTTCTGCAACGTTTTTAGTGTGAAAAAATTGTAGGGTGATTTATTCATTAATTTGTCGTAACAAAATAAGCAGTAGAATTAATCAGTTAGAAGACTAAATTCTAGTTGTTTCATTTCAAGGAATTTTCAGATGGTATCAGAGCAAGTTTGAAGATAGATCAGTGGATCAGTAAGGAGGGAGAAAATTTTGCATCAGCAAAATCTTTGTGGAAAATTTCTAGATTTGCGCAGACCACCAACAAGGAGTGCGAATAAGTAGAGACAAGGTTTGATTTTCAGTTTGTAGGCAACATAAAATTCGAAGAGCCTCAGTTGTCGTGATTTGGAAGTAGTGGTGTTACTAGGAAGTAGTTCTGGCGAGCAGATCAGTTAGTCGTTGAGAATATTTGTGCACAATTGGTTTGCAACTAGTCTGGCATTAGCAGATCAACGCTAGGTGGAAGAGAAAAGGAATACAAAGGAAAAGGAATTTCTTAGAGGGTTTCTAGATCCTGTTTTTAGGCGTAAATCCGTAATTTTCAGTTGCAGTAGGCTGTAGCAGTTTTCTAGTTAGCTAGTGCGAGCTTTATGACTAGCAGATGATGTACCAGATTCAAGAGGACTTCCGAAAGGTTGAGTGAGTCACCCAATTGAGGTACCATGCAGTGTGAGTACCTAGAGAAGGGACTTTTCGGAGCAAGCAGTAGCAGATCTGCACATTGTAGAAGGGAGTGCAAGTAGCAGAGGGAGGCCGAGCAGGAAAGGGAGGAGATTCTTGTTTGTTTCCCATTTTTTTTGAGTTTCGCAGAGATGGCCGCAACAGGCCGTAGAGATCAAGATAGACTTGACGAAGCCCCAAACCTTGGCATCTTGAAGGCTAGAATGCTTTTCCTATTGGATGAGCATGGCTTGAAAGAGTTCGTGACAACAATTGTTGCTGTACCGGCAAACCTAATCCAGTTCCATGATGGTAGGAAGGAGATGGCCAAAGCCAAGAGGATGGTCGTGGATGGAGTCCGAGATCATATTGTTTCACACATTACAGAGAAGAATACAACAAAGGAAATGTGGGATGCCGTCATGAAGTTATACCATGACCCATAAGGGAACAGGAAAATGGTTCTCAAGGAGGAGCTAAGGACCATGAAGATGATGAAGGGCGAGGGTGCAACTCCATATCTCACTAGGATTTAAGATGTACAGGATGAGCTTGTATTTTTGGGTGAGAAACTAGAGGAAAGTGAGCTTGTGTGAATAACCCTCAATGGGTTTACCCTATAGTGGGCCATGTTTGTTCAGGGAAGGACATGATAGATTGCTTGATTGGAAACGACTATGGAGTGATTTCAAAGAAGAAGTGCTAAGGCTCAGTCTTGTCAAGGATACTGCTAGCAACAACAATAGCAAAGGCTCAAAGGTTGTGAAGGAGGACAAGATTGTAGCCCTTACTAGTAAAGGGAAGGCGAAGAAAGGTCCCAATCGGGGACAAGGCTCAAAGGTGGGAGAGAAGTGTTGATTTGGGATAAAATCGGATGTGCTGTAGGCCTCAAATTTTGCAGGGAGGCTTGGGCACATGCATTCCAAAGAACCTAGAAACCGTTTTGGGAAATTTCACCCAGAGATTATTATATTAAAATAATTAATATTTTTAATGGGGTTCCTAAATTTAAATTTAGGGAAATTAAAATATTAATGGGTATTAATCTAATTGTGGGTGAATCTTCTAGATAAAGACAGAGATCAAGTCAAAATGATCTAAGCCTTTGATTAGGAGTTAATCTAGGCTGTTGGTTGCCTAATAGGAAGATATAAGAAGGGGCTTGAGGGTCATTTGGAAAACATATTGAGAGATCAAGAAAATCGATTTTATGAAGTGAGAAGTTCTTAGGAGGAAAAATCGATTGAGGAGATTACTTGCAGTTGATGGGTAGGGATAGTAGCTTCCGAAGAGAGAGATTCTTAGCCGGAGAATCATTAGTAGAGAGAGGCAGAGAGTGATCCAGTAGCCTTGACGCAGAGGCTGATGCAGGGCCAGAAGGGCCATGCAGAAGCAACTCAGAGGGAGAGAGAGTCGAAAATCAGAGCAGAGAGTTAGTTTTAGTAGCCGGAAGCTGAGGTGTAAGACCAGGAGGTTGAGAGCAGTGACTTTGCGCTACTGATCGATTCCCCAATTGGGTGACGCTGTGCTTGAGAGGGTTGATGCTGGGACAACATAGAGGCAACATAGAGATAGTGTAGGGCCTGGCAGAGGCACCTCATTCAGCAGCTGGATCAACCGGGACTTTTTCTCAGTGATTGTGTGAGGTAATCTCACAAAGATTCTACCAGTATTTCTCTCTGTAACTGCTTAACTTGAGTGGTATTCAGAGATGTATTCAAAATTTTGCTACTTCTTAATAATAATAAACCCTCAAAGCTGTTGCACTGGTTTTCCGGCATTGGGTTTTTCCGGGGATATTTGTCCAAAAATAACATTGTCCTATGTGTTTGTATTTCCTTGCTTAGGTTCTATGTTTCGGAATCATATTTAATTTGGTGTAGGCTACTTCAGTAATTTACTTCAATATTTCAAGAATAAATCTGAAATAAGTTTGTAATGTAATTTACGATCTAGGTGAAGTAGATTCAACTGGTTGTAGTAGGATTCCTGAGATTGTTAGATCAAGGAATTTTCACAAGAAGAAGAAGAATGGTTTGTCGAAGATCAAATGGTTCAGGTGTGGTGAGTTTGGTCACTACAAAACAGTGTCCCAAGAAGAAGAAGAAGGACAAGAAGGGGGGGCAATAGATCGCAACTTTGATGGAGATTGATGAGTTGTCCTCTAGGATGAAGGTGTTTGCACTAAATATAGCTATACCTCCAAGTGAGAGGTGGGGAGACACTGAACTCTAGATCCGAAAGTTGCAGAGATTATGGGTAGGGTCCATAGAAGAAGAGCAACAGTTGTAGTATACTCTTCTCATGGATCATTACCTTTGTTACAAGGGCCCATAGTTTTCAGTAGCAGGAGGATTGGTGTCACTAGGCGCAGTCAGAGTCTTGAGTGATAGTTGGAGAGACTAGTAGCAGTAAGTTATTGAGGGGCGCAGAACCAGTCAGGGCACAAACAATTACTTAGTGGACAGTTGCATATGCTAGTTGTAGTTAGAGACTTAGGAGACAATCGGAGAGCCAATATAGACACAATGGTTCCATAGTTTATTTCTTTGTTGCAGTGGTTGTTGTAGCAACGACAACATGAGATTAGTTGCAGTGCAGAGTAGTGTTGGAAACAGTGCAGGGTGGCTCAGTGCAGTTTCAGTAGCAACATAGACGCAGGGTGATTCAACTATAGAGTTGGCAGACGAATCAGGGTATGCATAGTAGCTTCGTGGGCAATGGAAAATTGTCACATTTGTCAGACATCAACAATGTGAAGGAAGATGTTATAGGTAAAGACAATAGAACACCTTGCTCCCTAAGGGGGAGTGTTAGTTTCTGTAGTATCAG
This sequence comes from Pinus taeda, assembly GCA_000404065.3. Lineage (NCBI taxonomy): Eukaryota > Viridiplantae > Streptophyta > Pinopsida > Pinales > Pinaceae > Pinus > Pinus taeda. The sequence continues at coordinate 326,147 of APFE031556090.1, forward strand.
ACAAGTTTTCTAGTCTCGATTTGTGTCAAATAGGCTAAGAACATGAGATCTCCAAAACCCAAAATGAGTTTCGCAGATAAGCCTCTAAAACACCTTAATTAAATTAATTAGCCATCATTTAAATTTTTCCCAAGTCTATGTTAGGAAAATTGGTTAATTCATAGCAATTAGTTAAGGAAAGGTGGAAATGGAGTAGAAACTCACACATATTGAGTTTGAGATAATTTTAGCGGTTGATGGGAATCTAATCATGGTCATTGGTTCACCAATGAGAGATTATAAGAGCAGGTTGATGGGGATGGAGATGCACACATAAGGAGAGTAAGTTCCTTGGTAGATCGAGCTATCTAGTTGCAGAAGTTGAGCCGGGAAGAAGAGTTCGAGCCAAAAGGAAGCAAAAGTGAAAGGGAGCAATAATAGAGATTCCAGTCAAGTTTTCCAGTGCTAAAGAGGCAACAACAAAGAGGCCACGTTATTCCACTAAGAGGCTGCGCAAGGGTTGCACAACAACATCAAGCAGACAATTTGATTCAACGGAGGAGAAGGGTGATTCAGGTGCTAGAGGCTGAGAACATTACTAGAAGGCCAAGCGATTTGCTTCAAAAGGCAGAGTCAGCCAGGATGTCAGTTTTTGAGTAGTTCTAGGAGGAGTGCGAGTAGAGCTTGTGCAAGCACTACGTAGAAGGTCATGCAGGGCTAGTTTGAGCAAACTAGACAGAGCTAATTTCAAAGCTGAGATTAGGTGTAGGGTGAGACTGATTGTCTCAGAGATATTTTCGCCAGATCATTTTCCTGGAGGATTGCTTGTTTGGCATCCATATTTTTGTACTCAAATTTCACTACGCATAGTAAAATAAACCCTCATCTGCTCCACTGGTTTTCTTAGTTGGGGTTTTCAGGGGATTTTTGTCCAAAAATATTGGTGTCATTTTTATTTTGTCTATGCATCTATTTTTTTCTCAATTCCAGTTTATTTTCTGCAACGTTTTTATTGTGAAGAGATTGTAATGTGATTTATTCGTTATTTTTCCGTAACAAAATAAACTGCATAATTAATCAGTTAGAAGAATAAATTCTAGTTGTTGCATTTGAAGGATTTTTCACATGTTATTAGAGCAAGTTTTAAGACAGATTAGTGGCTCAGTAATGAGGGAGAAAATTTTGCAACTTTAGAGAGAGCCGCTGGGAAAAAATTCTGGATCTACGTAGACCACTAGCAGGGAGTGTGAATAAGAAGAGACAAGGTTTGATTTTTAGTTTGCAGGCAGCAAAAATTTCGAAGAGCCTTAGTTGCAGTGATTTGCAGGCATTGGTGTTGCTGGGAAGCAGTTCCGGTGAGAGGATCATTTAGTCATTGAGCAAATCTGGGCGAATTTGGTTTGCAACTAGTCCAATAGTAGCAAATCAATGCTGGGTGGAAGAGAAGAGGCACACAAAGGAAGAGGAATTCCTTAGAGGGTTTCTAGATCCAATATTCAGGAGGAAATCCGTAATTTTCAGTTGTAGTACGTCGTAACAGTTTTGCAGTGAGCCAGTGCGAGCTTTAGGAGCACTAGGTCGTGTGCCAGATTCCGGAGAAGGACCTTCGGAAGGTTGAGCGAGTTGCCCAGTTGAGGTAGCAGGCAGTCTGAGTACTATAGAAGGGACTTCTGGGGGCAGTCAATAACATATTTGCGCATTCGAGAAGGGAGTGCGAGTAGTAGAGGGAGACCGAGTAGGAAAGGGAGGAGATTCCTATTTATTTCCCAATTTTTTTGAGTTTCGCAAAGATGGTCGCAGTAGGTCTTAGAGATCAAGATAGACTTGATGGAGCCTCAAATTTTGGCACCTGGAAGGCTAGGATGCTTTTTGTGTTGGATGAGCATGCCCTAAAAGGGTTCGTGATAGAAATTGTTGCTGTACCGACATACTCGATCCAGTTCCATGAGTATAGGATGGAGATGGCCAAAGCCAAGAGGATGGTCTTGGATGGTGTTCGCGATCTTATTGTTTGACACATTGCAGAGAAGAATACAACAAAGGAAATGTGGGATGCCGTTGTGAAGCTATACCAGGATCCATCAGAGAACAAGAAAATGGTTCTCAAGCAGAGATGAGTACCACGAAGATGATGAGGGGTGATGGCGTAACCCCATATCTCACCAGGATTTGAGATGTTCGGGATGAGCTTGCAACTATAGGTGAAATACCCAAGGAAAGTAAGCTTGTGCGAATAACACTTAGTGAGTTTACCCCAAAGTGGGCCACGTTTGTCCAGGGAATCACTAGACATGACGAATTGCCTATTTGGGAATGCCCATGGCGTGATTTCACACAAAAGGAGCTAAAGCTCAACCTTTTCAAGTGTACTGCTAGCAACAACAGCAAAGAGCCGGAGGTTGAGACTGAGAATGAGAATGTAGCCCTTGCTAGTAAAGGGAAAGCGAAGAAAGGTCCCAGTCAGGGAGAAGGCTCAAAGGGGTGAGTGAAGAAGAAAGATTTGTCGAAGATCAAATGCTTCAGGCGTGGTGAGTTTGGTCACTACAAGACTCAATGTCCCAAGAAGATGAAGGACACGTGTTGGAATTTCTAAGTTTAATCTATTAGAAATTCTTCTTGTACTATCTGGTTTATTTCTTCCTACTTGTTTAATTACTTAACAAGCTATTTAACATGTAAATACTGAAAATAAACACAAGTACAGTATCAACATCTACAGATCATCAACTGAAGGAAAACAAGCGCACAAGTGGCACTATTATTTTTGGACCAATGTCCCCGGAAAAACCCAATGTGGGAAAACTGATGTAGCTATTCAGAGGTTTTTATTATTATGCAGTTTTCAGAATACAACTAAGGTGCCAAAAATGGCTCACCCAACAGAGAATGTCTTCGGCAGTAGTACCTTTTCTTGAAGACATATATTTCGGCTGATTAATCACTGGATGAATGATCCCACATCAACAATTGCAACTTCCACTGCTTTGCGTCACTCTGATAGGGACTGCGTCACCCTTCTCGGCTCACCAGCACCCAGTCTACCCCACAAGAACCTCCCAGCACTGCCTCTTGGCCTTGCGTCAGCTTTGCTAGCCTTTGCATCAAGTTCAGGAGCCTCTGCATCAACCCTTAGACCCTTTGCGTCACATGCGCTGGCCTCTCCTGGCCTTGCGCAACTCCTTGCTGCCTCTACGTAGCACCTAGCTGCCTTTGCGTCAACCTCTCCCGGCTGTGCGCTGTCTCTTTGGTACCAACTTTGCGTCTCTGCTATGTATTCATTGCCCCTTGTTGCTGATCACTGATTCTATCTCTCTTAGGAAACCCTACTCTAGAGAATAGAATAACTGATCACTCTGGTGTATTCTCCAACTGACCCTCAAGCCTCCTCTTATACTTTTCTTGTTGGTTCGTCAACGGTCGAGATTAAATCTCTAATCAACGACTAAGACTAGATTTGGCTTGATCCATGACTATTGGAACATTCTAACCCAGTTTTATTTTAATACCTATTAATATTTTATCTTTCTTAAGTTTAGACTTAGGAACTCCATTAAAAATATTAATTATTTTAATATCTCCCAAATCGGTTAGAATCTGCCCAAACCATTTCTGGGTCTTGGAGATCTCATGTGCTTTAGCCTCTCTATCATTTTTCATGTGCACATTTGATGCTACTCGAAATCAACACTCCCTTTTAGCGAGGACTGTGCTCTAGTAATACTCCACCCTGAGTATCACCCTAATTATCTAGCAACATCCTTTACACTGCTGCATCTTGTAGTGCTGCCCATGGCCCTGCGACTGCCACTGTTGTATTCGTATAACAACTCCCTTTGCATCCGTGCTGTTGCTAGTCCATCCTCCCAACACTGCATCTACATTGCATCACCTCTCATCATGCTACATCGTGCTGCCCATAGCACTACCACTGCTAACTGTTGCACTGCAACTCAGTTACTGAGAAGTAAGTAACTAATCCACCCAATATCTGACATCCTTGTTAGGCTAGAAACACTCCCATGCTGAAGCTCCCTTTGCCGCTAATAAGTGCTCCCTCTTTTGACCTCTGCGCTGCTACAACAACTTCCTGCATCTCGCACCATTGCACCTCTTTGTGCCATCCTGCACTAGTGTAACACTTTCGTGCCTCTCGCAGTGTTGCAGCCTGCTAGCCTCGTGCTTTCCTGAGGACTCCTGCATTATAGCACTTTGCCGCTCCATTCGCCTCTACTGACATCTGCCAGTCCTGCTACTCCTCTTTGGGGCTCCTGTAGCAAGGTATAATCCAAGAGGTTGGGTACCTCAAGGGTCCTGCCCCACATCACCTGTATTCTGTCTGACTACAGCTCGATGTCTTCCCACTTCTTCTTAAGTGGCACATGAGCACTCATGGCATAATCGTCATCCTCCTCGACTTATTTCTCCGCCCTTGCTGACACTGCCTTGGTCTGAGAAGCCTCTCCCTTACTCTTCTTCGTAGGATATTGATTTGCAAAATGACCCAGTTCCCCACAATGGAAGCACTTGACCTTGGAGAGGTCCTTCTTCTTACTCTTCTCCTGCTTTCCCGCAGATGCTAGAGCCGCATCCTCTTCTTCCTCCTTCTCGATTCTGACCCCTTTGCCACTATTCCCCGCCTTGGTCACACGTCTGATCTCTTCTTGACGAAGAGCCACCCACAGTTCCTCCCAATCCGGAAGACTCGACCTGCCTAGTATGCTTTGGACAAATACCTCCCAATCCTTTGAGACTGTGTTCAATGCAGTCCTCACCATCAATTCCTGATTCGACGTGGCCCCTATGGAAGTTAGCTGGTCACTGATCTCCTTCAATCAACCGAGGAAGACATCTATCTGCTCTCCCTTCTACATCTGGTATGACTGCGACTAATTTTCAAGTAACATCTTCCTCTGCACGGAAGTATGCTTGTACAATTTCTTCAGGGCATCCCACATCTCATTTGCCGTGTCCTTCTCGGCAATATGCGACACCACATGATCCCTGACCCCATCAAGGATGATGCACTCTGCCCTGGCCATGGCCTCTACATACTTCTCATTTTCAGCTGGGCCAACTGGGATCGCTATTGTTTTCAAGGCGAAGTCCTTGATACGATATCTATCTAGAATGGACAAGATCTTGGCCTTCCAGACCACGAAGTTGGATGCTCTGTCCAACCTATCCTGATCTCTCAGTCCATTCACGACCATTATTCTGCTCTTTTGTCGACTTCTCCGAGTCTCTTAACTTCCCTCCTAGAAGTCCTTTGTTTGATTCCCTTTGAGTCTCGATTTCCCTTCAGGAAATCCCTCCTCCTTGGTCTTGCCCTGTTAGGTATTGTTTTGACCACAATACCACACCAGCTTCGCTCCGCAAATTACCTGCAGCCTCCTATACCCCAGCAATTGAAGGATTGAGCCACTTGGCTATGCGCAATCTCAGCACCGGCAAATAAGCTTCCCTATCCAATTGTGTCAGCCCTCCTGGCCTTTGCGTGGCTCTACGTGAGCCTGATTCTGCCTCCCTTAGCCTTTGCGCTGCCTTTCTCTGGCCCAGAATGATGATACAGTGTCTCTGCGTCACTCCTTCCTCTGTCGCCTTCTACATGGATCAACTCTGTAACTCGGGACAGTTGAATCTGCTGCTATCGCTCTGCTAGCTGATGCCTTCAGTTATCTTGTGATCTGTGTGAAAATTCTATCACTACAACAACTGATTTATTTTTCCTACTTATTACATAATAAGTTATTTATGAAATTTACTTGAATAAACATTAAAATAAATATTGTTGCAGATATCACACCGTAATACAGAAACAAACATATGGAAAAGCATTAACACATTGACACATATTTTAGACAACAGTCCCCAGAAAAACCCAATGTGGGAAAATCGATGTAGCAAGGGAGGATTTTATTATTCAACAATTTTTCTTTACAAGAGGGTGCCAAATTGGCTTACCCATAGAGATAAATAATTCTCTAGCACTTCTCCCAATCCCAGTGTCAGCCTGACTGACCTCTGCGTGGCTCTTAAACCCTCTGCGTTAGCCCCTGCTTGACTGCGTCAGCCCTGGGCCTCTCTGCATCACTCGCGTAGGTCCAGCAAGGGACTGCGTAGTCTTCTGCTGCCTCTACATATGCCTGAAAAGCCCTACGTCTGCCTCTCTTGCCTCAGCGCTGATCTCCGGTGGCGATCCTGTCTCTCTGCTCCGTATTTGCTGCCTCCTGATTGCTCACCAGACCATTGGTTCAATTTCTCAACTAACCCTGCTCCAGAAATTGAACTGACTAGTCTTCCTCAGTGTGTTCTCCAAGTGACCCTCAAGCATCCTCTTATACTTTTCTTGTTGACAAATCAACGGGCGAGATTAAGTCCCTATCAACGGTTGAGATTAGATTTGGCTTGATCCATGACTTTTGGACCATTCTAACATTGTTTTATATTAATACACATTAATATTTTATTTTCCCTAAGTTTAGACTTAGGGACTCCATTAAAATATTAATTATTTTAATATCTTCCAAATTGTTTAGAATTTGTCCAAACCCTTTCTGGGTATTGGAGATCTTATGTGCCTTAGCCTTTCCACGAGTTTCGTGCCTAGAGCACATCCGATGCTACCCCAAATCAACACTCCCTCTTAGCGAGGACTGTGCTCTAGTAATACTCCTCACTAAGTATCACCTTGATCGTCCAGCATCGGTCCTTGTGTTGATGCTAAGCTTCTTTGCCCAGCATCCTCTGCACTGCTGCATCCTGTACTGCTGCCCATGGCTTTGCTACTGCCACTACTGCATCTGTATGACAACTCCCTTTGCATCTGTGCTATTGCTGGTCCTTTCTCCCAACACTGCATTTGCACTGCATCTCCCTCTGCATCCTTTTGTAATTATCACTCCCATTTCTGCTACTGAAACAGGTTCTTTACCATCACCATCTTTTCCCTGAAGTAGTCAAATTTTGTCCTTCCAAGGGCCTTGGTGAGGATGTTTGCCACTTGTTCTCCTATAGGAGTGTAGCTCAATTGTACAGCTCCTCGTTGGACACAATCCTTGACAAAGTGACACTGGATATCAATATGCTTCAACCTATCATTAAACACTAGATTCTTAGAGAGCTTGATGCAATTCTGATTATCACACACGATCTTGGTCGCCTCCATATTCCTTCTAAAATATGTTCACAAGTAGTTTTCTAAGCCATATGGCTTCACACGAAGTTGTGCTTGCCACCATATATTCTGCCTCAGATGAGCTTAGAGCGTGGACTTTTGTTTCCTACTGCACCAGGAGGTTGTTCCTAATCCAATGTTGAAAGAGTACCCAGAGGTACTTTTCCGATTTATTGAACTTCCTGCCCAATCTGCATCATTAAATCCACTCAATCTGATATCCTTACTCCTGGTGTACAAGAGTCCATAATCGACTATTCCCTGTAAATACCTGTGAAGATGTTTGGTTGCTGCCTAGTGCGCCCTCTTTGGTTCCACCATGAACTGACTTAGGGTGTTGACAAAGTAGCAAATGTCTGGCTTGGTATTGGCCAAATACATCAGGAACCCTATGAGCTGCCTATATAGGGTGGGATCGACATCCTTGTCTTCTGATGCATCAATCTTCTTCTAGTTGGTTATCATTGGCATAGCCATAGGTTTATAGTCCTCCATCCTGAATCTTTTCAGGATTTCTGTAGCATATCTCCCTTGCCCAAGGAAGATTTCTCCCTTCTGTTTCCAAACTTCCAACCCTATGAAGTAGTGCATTCGTCCCAAATCCTTCATATCGAATTCTGTGGCTAGATTCTTCTTGCAGTCCCCAATGACTCTGGATGATCCTGTCAGAAAGAGATCATCCACATACAATACTAAGATTAGCGGCTTATTCTCTACAACAAGATAGTAGAGATTCAGATCCGCATCACTCTAGACAAACTCCATCTTCTGCAAGTAGCCATCTATTCGACCATACCCTGCTCTCGGTGCCTGTTTCAGCCCATACAAGGCTTTCTTCAATCTGCATACTTGAGACTTCTTCTCATGAGCTTCAAAGCCCTCTAGTTGTTCAATGTACACCTCCTCTTCTATTACCCCGTTCAAAAATGTCGTTTTGACATCCATCTTGATGAATCTCCCATCCCATCTGGGCTGCAAGAGATATCATGGTCCTAATAGATGTATACTTGGTTACTAGGGCGAACGTCTCCTCATAATCAATCCCTTCCTTTTGAGCATATCCCTTAGTCACAAACCTGGCCTTGTATTTCTCACCACTGTCGTCTGCAGTGTATTTGATCTTGTAGATCCATCTTGAACCTACCACTGATCTGTCTTGAGGTCTTGGCACCATCTCCTAGACATCATTTACCATTATGGAGTTGTATTCCTCTACCATTGCATCTAGCCAAACCTGATGTTGAGTTGCCTCCTTGAAATTGGCAGGCTCTCCATCCTCAACTATTGATACGTGATATCTATTTGGTTGTTTTCGCTCCCTCTTATTGTTTCTTGGCACACCGATGAAGTCCTCTGCATCTCACAGAATTTGACGAAGTTCCTTGCTAGTTCTTCCTCTGCTAGCAAGTGCTTCTGTTCGCTCCTCCTCTTCATCGTAAGAATCTTCCTGTCCTGAGGAAGAATTCTTTACTTCTGTTGGTTGAAGAGGCTTAACCAACGACTCCTCTTTCGACTGCTCCTCGGAAGGCATCTCGCGAGATCTTCAGAAAGCTGTATCCTCCATGAACTTTACATCTTGTTGTACTACTACCTTCCTGCTTCCTGGAAGATAGATTCTGTATGCCTTAGTGTTCTCGCTATACCCTACCAGATATCCCTTTTCCGCAGTCTGATCCAACTTCTTCCTTTTTTCATCGGGTATGCGACAATATGCTAGACTCCCAAATATCCTGAAATGACTAACTTCAGGTGTCTTCCCTGTGAAGACTTTCTCTGGAGTAATCTTGCCCACTGCCCGATGAGGAGTCTTGTTTAGAACATAGACTGCTGTGTTGCACACTTCTGCACACAGGAATTTTGGCATATCCTGATCATACATCATGGCCCTAACTACTTCTACAATGGTCCTGTTCTTTCTTTTTGCTACCCTATTCTGCTCCGGATTATCTGGAGTTGTCTACTCTCTACTGATGCCCTCCTTAGTGAAAAAATCAGTGAAGTCCTTATCGACATATTCTCCAACATTATCTGAGTGCAAAAATTTTATTTTCTTACAAGTCAGATTCTCCACTAGAGCCTTGAACTCCTTGAATCGACAGAAAACCTCATCCTTGGTTTTCAGAAAATAAATCCAAGTTTTCCTTGAGTGGTCATCAACGAAGGTAAGGAAATATTCGCCACCACTAAGAGCTTTGACGGACATAGGTCTGCAGATATCAGAGTGTATCAATCCTAGTACACTCTTGGCCCTGTGTTTGCTCCTAGGAAATGCTGCCTTGGCATACTTTCCTAGAACACGTCCCCTGCATACATCATCTCATTTCGTACTCAAATCCGGAACTCCTGTTACAGTGCCCCTGAGAATTCTCAAAGCTCCATGGTGCAAGTGACCCATTCTTCTGTGCCATAGTTCGTTCAAGTCCTTGTCTCCATGACTGCATATTAGTGCCATTGGTGATTCTAGTTGCAATCTATACAACCGATTACTTTTGATCCCGATCTGCACTTTCTTTTTCCAGCTCGGGTGTTTGACGTATACCTTCTCCTTGATGAAGTAGACATCATAGCCCTTGCCTTGTAGTTGCGACATGAAAAGTATGTTCATACCCAATCCTGGTACATGCACTATATTTGTAGCACAGAACCGTTCTCCCAATTTTGTTTGAAAAACTATGGTACCCTTCCCTACTAGAGTACACTTTGCCTTGTTCTCCATGGTGATATGAAAGTTCATCTTCTCTTCTCGATATTCTGAGAGACACTCCCTGATTCCCGTCATATGCCACGAAGCTCCATTGTCTATATACCATACTTTTGATGATGCATCACTAGTTATACATGCCACTTCTTCTTCCAGCTTGGAAGCCAACATAGAGAAATTGAAATCTCTTTCTCTTGTGCAATCTTCTGAAAATCTGTGTGAGTCCCTTGACGTGGATGCCTCTGCATTGTGGTCTCAACCCATAATTGATTTTCCCTTTCTGTCTCTGATTACTTGCTCTAATACCATGTGAAAATTCTATCACTGCAGCAACTGATTTATTTTTCCTACTTATTCCACAATAAGTGATTTATGAAATTACTTCAATAAACATTAAAATAAATAGTGCTGCAGACATCACACCGTAATACAAAAACAAACATATGCACAAGCATTAACACATTGATAGATATTTTGGACAACAATCCCTGGAAAAACCCAATGTGGAAAAATCAGTGTAGTAAGGGAGGATTTTATTATTCAACAGTTTTTCTGTACAACAGGGTGCCAAATTGGCTTACCCACAGAGAGATAATTCTGCAGCACTTCTCCCAATCCCAGCGTCACCTCGGTTGACCTCTGCGTGGCTCTCAAACCCTCTGCATCAACCCTTGCTTGACTACGTCAGCCCTGGGCCTCTCTACGTCACTCACGTAGGCCCAGTGAGTGACTGCGCAGTCTTCTACTGCCTCTGCGTCTGCCTGAAAAGCCCCGTGTCTACCTCTCTTGCCTCAACGTTGATCTCTAGTGGCTGATCTCGCCTCTCTTTTCCGTACTTGCTGCCTCCTGACTGCTCACCAGACCACTGGTTCAATTTTTCAGCACACCCGGCTCTAGAAATTGAACTGACTCGTCTCCCTTAGTGTGTTCTCCAAGTGACCCTCAAGCCTCCTCTTATACTTTTCTCGTTGACAAATCAACGACCGAGATTAAGTCCCTAATCAACGGTTAAGACTTGATCCATGACTTTTGGACCATTCTAACACAGTTTTATATTAATACACATTAATATTTTATTTTCCTTAAGTTTAGACTTAGGGACTCCATTAAAAATATTAATTATTTTAATATCTTCCAAATTGTTTAGAATCTGCCCAAACCCTTTCTGGGTATTGGAGATCTCATGTGCCTTAGTCTCTCCACTAATTTTCGTGGCTAGAGCATATTCGGTGCTACCCCAAATCAACAATTTGCAACCACAGTCTCATACCATGTTGGAATTTTCTAAGTTTAACTGTTAGAAATTCTTCCTGTACTATTTGTTTATTTCTTCCTACTTGTTTAATTACTCAACATGTTATTTACCATGTAAATACTGAAAATAAACACACGTACAATATCAACATCTACAGATCATCAACTGAATGAAAACAAGCACACAAGTGACATCATTATTTTTGGACCAATGTGCCCTGAAAAATCCAATGCGGGAAAACCAGTGCAGCTATTCAGAGGATTTTATTATTATGCAATTTTTAAAATACAACTAGAGTGCTAGAAATGGCTCACCCAACAGAGAATGTTCGTGGCAGTAGTACCTTTCCTCGGAGATAGATATTCCGGTTGATTAATCACCGGATGAATGATCCCAAAACAACAATTATAGCTTCCACTTCTCTGCGTCACTCTGATAGGGACTGCGTCACCCTTGTCGGCTCACCAGCACCCAGTCTGCTCCGTGAAAACCTCCCAGCGCTACCTCTTGGCCCCGCGTCAGCTATGCTAGCCTCTGCGTCAGTTTTTGGAGCCTCTACGTCAGCCCTTAGACCCTCTGCGTTACACATGCTGGCCTCTCCTGGCTTTGTGCAACTCCTAGTTGCCTCTGCGTACCACCCAGCTACCTTTGCGTCAACCTCTCCCGGCGCTGTGCTGTCTCTCTGGTACCAACTCTGCCTCTTTGCTATGTATTCACTGCCCCTCCCTGTTGATCACTGTTTCTCTCTTAACAAACCCCACTCTAGAGAATATAATAACTGATCATTTTGGTGTATTCTCCAACTGACCCTCAAGCCTCCTCTTATACTTTTCTTGTTAGTCCATCAACGATTGAGATTAAATCTCTAATCAACGACATAATTAAATCTCTAATCAACAACTAAGATTAGATTTGGCTTGATCCATGACTTTTGGAACATTCTAACCCAGTTTTATATTAATACCCATTGATATTAGTTATTCTAATATCTCCCAAACTGGTTAGAATCTACCCAAACTATTTCTGGGTCTCGAAGATCTCATGTGCTTTAGCCTCTCCATCAACTTTCATGGCTAGAGCACATCCGATGCTCGCCCAAATCAACAACAAGAAGGGGGAGCAACACACCGTAGCTTTGATACACATAGATGAGTGAAATCCGAAAATGGTTTGGGTTGAATCGAGGTGATGATGAAGCACTCCAAATGGTGTGAGTGGCTCTATGGCTGACTGTGCATACCCCTATGAGAAATCTGTTGTTGGTGACAATCACCCAACTCCACCTCTGATAAATCCTCCCCAAATTAGAAAATTAGCTCCGGAAGGCCTTATTCCTTTCTACTTCAAGCTCCCAATCAGCCCTGCTCCAATGTCTATTCACGCTTTGTCTAGTAAGCTCTACACATTGTGTTGTAGCTTTTTCTATCTCTTGTCACACAAGTGCTTCAGACGATATAGAAGTCTCCTAGAGACAACTCTCGAGTTGAAAGAAAAGGGTCAATGCCTAGGGCATCTGAGAGGAGTTCTTTTGAAGATTATCGAAAGGCTTTCTACTGCACTCCATATGTCACGTAATTTGGAAAAAGATAATTAAGAGCTTGGTTCGATAGCCCTTCGCCAAGGTAAACTCGAGTCTATGTTGCACGAAACTTCTAGGAACCGAACGTTTCAGGCCATACTCATACCCGAAACTTTGAAACTCGGTCGAAACTTGACCAAAATGCGACTATCATGTAATCATGTATGAGAGTTAAAGTAGACTTGGTTTTCCTTATAAATTGTCATCTATGGGTCTTGTTCCCTTTTTTCTTGCAAGATAATGTGTTATTCACTTATTTATAACCTTTTTTTTATATATGTCTAGACATATATAATGTTTCAACTGATGTTTCAATTGAAATTTCCATTTTTGGGAGGTGATGTTTCTAAACGTACTCGTTTCGGAAACTCTGAAACGTTTCAACTTTTTGTGCAACTTAGACTCAAGTAAACATATAGATTGAAATACACACTGGTAGATATGGCTAATCTAAAAAAGAAATGCGTTGGTTCTAGTCGCCAACGCACAACAATACAGAGTTTAACTTTGTTATTCTAGTATGGATGAACAAGAGGAAGGAAAGGAGGGAAATCGATGCAGAGGGTTGGACATAACACAAAATCCTAAGCAACAATCCCCAATAGAAATGTGGAAGAGTAAGGAGGTGAAAATGCAGAAAAAGTGGAGTGAATTAAGGTCTTAAGCTCTATGGCTCATGAATACATTTGTCACCAATTAGCATAAGTGAATATGTGCTTACATACATGTACTATAGGCTATCAAATAACACAATTAAATTCGTGATTACATAGGTACTGCAGGCTATCAAATAACACAAGTAAATTTGTGTTTACACAAGTACTTCTCACTACTTAGCAACATACATACAACCATGAGAGAGTGAAACCGACAACTTTGTTACACAATTTCAGAAGAGGAAAGGCATACACGAAATGATATAGAAAGGGGAAACATATTATGCATTGCTCTGATTGGAATCAACAAAACTGCTTCATTAATCTTTGAGGATGGAGTTCAAATCATCAGTCCATGACATTTAACAATTGTATATGCTCGAGCAACTCATGAACATTCAAATTGAACCAAACTAGAACCACTTTCTTTGCTTATAAAGCTCAGAACTTGCAAAAGTAGAATTTGGGCCTCTAGAATACAGAGTTTGGGAACCTTTGTTAAGTGTTTCTTCCCTCTTTTTATAAGGAGAGTGAAAGCTTCAAAAACAATTAAAAAATATTTTAGCCGAGCTCTAGCTGTATGATCGACTAGCTTCTCGGCGTGCGAAGGTTCTGCTGCCTAAATGATCAAAAGGATTCGATTCCTTTCTTGAAAATGCAAAAATTACAGAATAATAGAAATAAGAAAAACTGAATGATGGTTGAGGAAAGTATCTCCATGCCATTCCTGTGACTGCCTCCGATCAGGCCACCTCTTTGCCATGATGTTCCTCTTCAGTTATTGGGCTGGTTCGCCTGTCGCTTTCCCCTTAACCAATTGAATTCCTCACTCTTTGGAGTTGGGAGCGATCACCTGTGGTGGCCTTAGTGGTGTTCTAGAATCATAGTTGCCGACTCATCCATCTTTTAACTCTCTGTACTGTGCTATCATAGAAATTTCACGTTATTACTCCATAGTGGCGCTATGTTATGATATTCTAATTCTCCAATATGTTGAGCTCCTTCTACTTAGCCCTGAAGGTGCTTCTCATGATAGGACCGCTTCCTATGACCTGCCGCTTAGAAATAAGGTGCTAGGGTGTTTTCCTCTTGCCGGGGGCCATTTTTCCTTTGTTAAGTGCTTAGTGCCCTTGGTTCTTTAAGTTCTTTTTGACCATATGCTAGGCCAATATTGGAGCCTCCTTATCGGAAGTTTTCATGCTAATTGTTATAAAGCGCTGACATCCTCAACCTCTGATATGATGTCATTACTCCACGTGGCACATCATGAGTGGTGACACGTCTCGCCCAAATTTGTCCCCTTAAGCCCCTTGAAATGCCAAAACTGCCTTCCATGTGTCCTATCGTACTGCCACATCATGCTAACGTAGATGCCACTATAGCTTTATCAGAACCAATCATATGGTGCCATGTGTCTTTCTCGGAGTCAATCGTATGCTACCACGTGTCCCGCTAGAGGAGAGAGAAAAGGGCTCGTCAACCTTTGGTTTTGCAATGAAATCCTTCGTTATTCCTTTATTGACATTCCTTGACGCTTTCTAATACTATCGACACTTTATGATATCACAACTTTTAAAAGGTTGTCACCTTAAGAAGTTCTGATTCTCTGATTCGCTAGCCTTCCGATGTGCTGATGCTCCGATGTTGTGATGTGTTGATATGCCTGATGCTCCGATATGTGATCACCAATATCTTTGGACCCTCCGATATGCGATCGCTGTTATTCTGGACCTCCGATATGCGATCTCCGATATTCTTTCCTTGTTGAGGCTTTAATCCTTGAAACTTCAACAGACCATATATTTTAATCCAGGAGTCCATTTTTGGACTTCCACATGTCATTGGAAAGCTTGTTCAGAGCACTTTCTACTTGAGGGTCTAATGTAGGGGTTGAGTCCTTATCCGGCTTGGAAGATGACTGCAAGATTCTCTGCTATTTTGCAATTTTTTGACATCATTTGGCACTATTCGAACAATTTTGCACTAAGTGATAACATTGGCTCCAATTGGGGACAATGCCTTGCTAGCAAGGTGTTGAGAACCTATAGACTAGTAGCCTTCTATCCATTGGGTAGGGAGTCATTTTATTCAAGTATATGAAAACAAAAATAGAAACATAAAGAACCGAAAGGATTGTTGATATTTTACAGTGGCTCACCGGTATGTACTACGGGGGAGAAATGAACCTCTTAGTGCTGGAAGTAAAGCTTGAGGAATTGCCCATTTATAAGCAACTCAAGCATTTCACCCTCCAAATTTTCCAGCAAGAAAGTATTGTTTCCCTTTGCCTCAGTAATCTTGAAGGGTCCAAACCATAAGGGATCAAATTTTCCATGTTTCCCTTTGTCTTCTCTTCTTCCATCCCACCTCAAAACTAGATCCCCTAGATGGAGAGGTTTGTCCTTGGCCTTCTTATCAAACAAAGATTTCATTTTCTACCGGTAGTTGATTAACTTGTGGTTTACCTGCTCTCTATTCTCCTGGAGCTCCACTAATTGATTTATCCTTCGAGTCAGGGAGTTTGGTTCTTCTTCCATATCTTATAATATTTTGGCAACCGACATGACGAGTTGTATAGGGAATATAACTGCTTTCCCATAGACCAACTCGAAAGGAGATTTCCCCACGGATCTTTTAGGAGTGGCCTTGTTAACCCAAAGGTCAAATTTTAGTCGGGAGTCGCAATTTCTTTGGCTTTTTGCAATTGTTTTCTTCATGATCCTTACTACCGTTTTGTTAGAAGACTCAGCTAGTTCGTGTCCCTTTGGATAGTAGGTAGTAGAGTGGCCAAATATAATGTTGAATTTCTAACAAAAACTGATAAATTTTGCAGATTTGAAAACCTGAGCATTATCAGTCACAATTTTCATAGGACACCCAAACTTGTCCAGGATATTTTCCTCTAAAATTTTTATGACCACAGTGTCAGTTGCATTTCGCGCTGGGATTGCTTCCACCTATTTTGTGAAATAGTCCGTGGCTGTGAGTATTCACTTGTGTTGGTTGTTGGAAGGGGGGTGTATCTCTCTGATAAAGTCCAATCCCCAGTGTCTGAAAGGCTCTTCTATACAAATAGGGATTAATGGGAGAGGGGCTAATTTCTGCTTCTTGGCGAACGTTTGACACTACTGGCAGGACCGAACATAAGAGTGAACTTCTCTGAATAGTTTAGGCCAATAGAATCATGCTTTCAATATCTTACGTGCAGTAGTCTTCCAGTTGTAGTGCCCCCCACAAACGCCACTATGGATCATGAATTACCCTTTGAGTTTCTGTTTCTACCAAACAAAGAAGTAGAATTCCAATTGGGTCTTTCCAATGCAGTTTCCCATTGGATATAATAAACTTTTGGGCTTGTAATCTTAATTCTCTGTACTTGGATTTATCCATCTTCATTGGGCACCTCAAGAATAGAAGATAATGGACGACATCTTTACACCAGGCAGATGTTTCATATTTGATATGAATTTTTTGGATCGATGTCTTGATCATCGGTTGTTGTGTCCCCTCTTCATCTTCTTCTGTTAATTTGTTAATCCTCAAGGCCTGGCAATTAGACTTTGATAAGATTTTGGCCAATCCTTGTCCTTTGATGAGTTTAGTCGGGTTGATATCCATGTTGTACTCTTGGATTTTGGGAATCCACTTACCTCTTTTTCCGTCACTATCCTCTTGCAGCAGGCTGTCTTTAACAACCACTGTTGGAACATAAGCTACAATGTTAGAGTGTAAAACATAAACTCTGAAGGCCTTCAAAGCTTTGACCAGGGCATAAGCTTGTTTTTCCAATATATTATATTTCAATTCAGCCTCCTGCAGCACCTGACTGAAGAAGGCTATAGGCTGCTTGGGACCTCCATTATTCTTTTGCAATAACACAATGACTATAGGAGGCAAAAGAAAAGGTGTAAAATGGTGTTGAATAATTCGGGCTGACTAACACAATTGCCTTTGTAAAAGCTCTCTTGATCCTATAGAAGGATTCTTGTGAATCTGGGTTCCACTTCACTTCGTTCTCCTTCTTCAACATCTTCGTGATACCTTTCATTATATTTGCATAATTGGGTATAAATCTCCTCAAGAAGTTAATCCTTTCTAAGAACACTTGGACCTCTTTTTTATTTCTAGGTAGGGGAATGTGGTTGATGGCTTTCACACGCTTGGGATCGATCTTCACCCCCTCCTGTGCTACTATATGCCCTAACAATTTACCTTCGATCAGAGAGAACTAAGATTTCTTTGGATTTAGAGATAACCCATACTTTTATTTCTCAAAAGTGAGTTTTAAATGTTCAATATGATCCTCATTTGTTTTAGAAAAAACCGTGATATCATCTAGGTAGATCACTACAAATTTGTCATGTTCTCCCACGAATGCTATATCCATTGCCCTCTGGAAGGTTGCTCTTGCATTTATAAGGCCAAATGGCATTCTTGCATACATGAAGGTTCCCAGGGTGTAGTGAATGCCCTTTTCTTTTGATCACCGGGATGCACTGTTACTTGATTATACCCTGAAAAGCCATCCATCATGGACATTCAAGCTGAGCCAACTATCTTCTGTAATAAATAATCAATTTTTGGCAATGGGTAATTGTATTTTAATGGAACTTTGTTGAGGTTTTTGAAACCCACATACAACCTTATCTCTCCATTGTTTTTCTTGACATGAACCAGGTTTTCCATTCACTCTGAGTACCTCAAGGGTACAATGGTCTTGGCCTGAAATAACTTCCTTACTTCCTTCTCAGTGGATAGGAGTAAAAGGGAATTGATCTGTTTGAGTTTATGCTTACAAGGCTTCATTCCATTTTTTAAGGGAACCTTAGTTGAATAACGTTGGTATCAAAAACCTTTAAATCATCATATGAACAAGCAAATATATCTCTATAGGGTTTAAAGAGATTTAAGTACCTTTGTTTATATTGATGGGGGATCCCTTTTGACAACTTGATCATCTGGGGTTCGTTCTCTGAGCCGATGTTGCAATCCTCCACTTGTTCACCGGCTCCCTATTTAGTAAGTTTTGAGGCCATGCCGTTGGATTTGAATAATCTCTCCAAAGGAACTAGGCCACGGGGAAGAGCGTTTCCCTTTAGATGCATAAATCTATGCCCTGCGATAGTTTCCTCCCAAGCAGTTAGTTGTTTCTCTGTCACTTCTTCTTCTTCTTGGTCAATCATAAAATTCGAGAATTCCCTAATGACTTCCATAAAACGCTTGATTTGTTCATCATCTTTGAACACCTACCAATGTCTCACATTATCAGGCATTGAGGGTTTGTACCTGACTTTGACTTCATATCTGAGAAGTGGATTTTGTGGTGGCTTAAAATCACTGGCAGCTATAGCCAAGGAGTCGACCATTTGATTTCCTTCCCTGGGTAAGAATTGGACACTAAAAGCCAGGAAGAAGTTGTCCATTAAATCCCAAACCTCATTTCTGTAAGCCCTTAGCCTAGGGTGCTTAGTTTGACATTGGTTCTTGATTTGCTTTACCACCTGTTTCGAGTCTCCAAATAGAACCAGTAATTCAATGTTCAAATTCCTTTATGCTTGCAGGCCTAGTAGTAATGCCTCATACTCTCCACATTATAAGTTGCCTCGAATTCCAATTTGAATTAGAGGGGAATCAAGCTACCCTCTGGAGATATCAACAACACTCCTGGTCCACTTCCTTCCTTAGAGTTAGCACCATCAAAATACAACTTCCAGGCTTTGCTACAATCTCTGAGTTGTCTATCTAATTTAGCTGTTGGTTGTAACTGTGTTTCTTCTAAAATAAAATCATTTTCTTCTAGTAGTAAGCATGAAAGATTCGTTTCTTTCCCATACACAGGAGCATTATTTGGGCAATCATCTTTTTGTAACTGTTTTAATGAACCTTGATTCCCCATACAGTCGCCTTTCTTCTACTCCAAAGATAGGGATGGTAGCATAAGTAAGATCCAGCTTGATGGAACCTCCAACCTTTGATCCCCAAGACCTGGACAAAAGCATATTGAACCTTGCGGGGATATGAGGTACCACAATGTCCATTACTACACTTTGTAGTATTTACTGGGATCTAGGCCAAATTCACCCCTAAATCCTTTATCATTCCCAAGCACTTTACCCTCTTAGAGTCAAAAGAGTAGAGATCTTTGTATGGTCGGGTTATCTGCAGACCTAGTTGCTCCATTATTGAAAGTGGCATCAAATTATGAGAAGCACCCGAGTCCAACATGCAGTTATGGAGCAGGAGGTTGTGTACTACTAGAGTAACGTAAAAGGTGCTGTGGAGAGATCTTGTTTTTCAACATGGGGTCCAAAGACGACCATTGGCCTTTCTTCTTGGAGGTTTAAACTATTAGGTTATTGGATTGAAGCAGATGGAAACATGAACTGGGAAATTTGGTCCTTAAAATGGTGGGTTGTTTCAAGGGCTCAGATAACGGGATCGGGATCTTGACTTTCTCAAGATCTTTTTGAAGATTAAAGATAGTAGGGCCTTTTTCTACAGTATTAACTTTTGCTGACTCTTTTTCCTTTTGACAACTAGGCCGAGGGGGGAGGTGACTTCTCTTTTTTGAGGACTTCAAGCTTAAAGAAGTTTGGATCTGAGGACCCATTTTTTTTGAATAATTGGATCTAAAGGCCGCTTCCCCTTGTCAGCTGGCTTAGGAGGGCCTTTGGAGGAAGTGCCTTTGTTTTGGTCTTGTCCCCTCGATCTCTTTCTAGATGACCGAAGATCATATTTCTTATGCAGTTGAGCCTACATGAAATCAATGAACTGCTTGCAATAATCATCAATCTCACCATCGTTTAGCGTTGCATCAAGATCATCCTCCTCTTCTTCATACGTTCAGACTTCTTGTTCTTCATCAGAGAAAGAGGAATATAGGTTCCCCTGAACTTCGTTGGCATCTTGTATCTGCTTCTTCGAATCATCTTCTATATATAATGGAGGATGGATGTGGTCTTGCTGTTCTTTCCTCTCCCTTTGCAATATCTGTAGGGGAGGAGGCCTTCTGTGTTGGGGATTGAAACCTCGATTGGCAGCTTGGAAGTTCTATCGTGGAAGGTTTTTATTTTCTAGCTCTAGTTTTATGAATTTATTTGATAAGTTCTTTATTAACCTCTCCATCTCCTCCATTTTTTTGTTCTTGGGATTCTCTTCCATGACTCGAGGAAGCTGACTCCTCTTTCCCTTTTCTCTTCTCTCTAGGGTCAATTTTGCTTCTTGACTTCCATTTTGATGTAAAATTTACTTCTACCTTGAGAGCATCAGTTTGAATCTTATCCAAGGTACGAGACTTCCTCTCTCTGAGTGTGAAGTTGAACACCGATTCAAAGGCCCCAGAAAAAATTGCTTGGGTAGCGACTTGTGGAGGTTTAATCTCAACAGGTAGACTGTTGTACAATCTATTAAACCTTTTTATAAACTTCGAGATATCCTCATCTAGTTTCTTCTTCATAGCATTGAACTCAGTGAGAATATATCCATGATCTCTCTTCTATCCCCATTTCTGCATAAAAGAAATCTCCATCTCTTTCGAAGTGGCAATGGAAGCATTCAACAAGGATTTAAACCATTTCTTGGCTTCCCCATCCAAAGATTGGACGAAGAGCCTCAACACTACATCCAAGTGCTCAACATTAAAAATTTCGGCAAAGACACAAAAAGCTTCCATGTCTCTGTGCTGATGTGCCATCTTCTCCATCAAAACCTGGGCAGGAGTTTGAGATAGTCCTGCGACAACATTTAATGGTTGAGGCAGGTCTAAGGGAGCGTATTTGTTTAACAAGAAACCTAGGAGAACCATCTGGAGCAGAGGTGGTGTTCCTAGATTTATTAGGGGTCTCTGAGCTGTGACCAATTGCGAGACAGTCGACTAATCATGGAATGGGGAATTTTTCACATTATGGGTAGGGCTGCTCTTGAGGATATCTTTTACCTCCTCAACTTCAGGGAGGGGAGGAAATGAGAAAGAAGGGGTGTTGATTGAAACTTCTTCTACCTTGACCTCTAGGGAGGCAGTATTGAGTAGCTGACCACTTTCTGAAGGATATAATAGGACTCTAGCAAAAAAATTGGAGCAATGAATTATGGTGTTCCGTAAGCCGGATGAGGATGTTTCAGGAAATGAGGAGACAATAGCATCAGTGTTGGTGTTTTTTTTCTTGCAAATCCTTTTGGATATTAGTCTTTCTGGATCAGATATAGATGGCGTTCTTTGCTAAGAGGTATTTGAGTGGGTATGTGGCCTCTTAAAAGCTAGGGTGATGAACTTATGACTTGACAGTGGAGTCGTTAGGATGTTTACAATAAGATTGAAACAATGGAGTCGCCAAGGTGAGAGATCTTCAACCCACACTTCCCTTGCTCACTCAACAGTGGGAATGTAAAAATTGTCGTTCTCAGGGAAAAATATTTTGATTTGTTTGCCGACAATGAAGACAGAAAGATGTTGTAGCTTTTTCTATCTCTTGTCACACAAGTGCTTTAGAAGATATAGAAGCCTCCTAGACACAACCCCCGGGTTGAAAGGAAAGGGTTAGTGCCTAAGGCATCTAAGAGGAGTGCTTTTGAAGATTATCTAAAGGCTTTCTGCTGCATTCCATATGTCACATAATTTGAAAAAAGATAATTCAGATCTTAGTTCGTTAGCCCTTCACCAAGGTAAACTCAAGCAAACATATAGATTGAAATACACACTGGTAGATATGGCCAATCTCAAAGAGAAATGTATTGGTTCTGGTGGCCGACACACAACAATACACAATTTAACATTGTTATTGTAGTATAGATGCGAAAGAGGAAGGAAAGGAGGAAAATCGATGCAAACGGATGGACATAACACAAAATCCTAAGCAACAATCCTCAATAGAAATATGGAAGAGTAAGGAGGTGAAAATGTAGAAAAAGTGGAGTGAATTAAGGTCTTAAGCTCTATGCCTCATGAATACATTTGTCACCAATTAGCATAAGTAAATCTGTGCTTACATACATGTACTATAGGATATCAAATAACACAAGTAAATTCGTGATTACATAGGTACTGCAGGCTATTAATTAACACAAGTAAATCTGTGTTTACACAGGGACTTCTCACTACTTAGCAACATACATACAACCATGAGAGAGTGAAATTGAGAACTTCATTACATAATTTTAGAAGAGGAAAGACATACATGAAATGATATACAAGGGGGAAATCATACTGTGCATTGCTCCGATTGGAATCAACAAAACTGCTTCATTAATTTTTCCGAGGACAATTGTCCAAAAACAACTTTATTGATGTGATATGTTCTTGTGCTTGTATATTATTGTTATTTTCTCTATGTAATTATGTGATAACTGCAGTAGAATTTATTTTAATATTTACTGAAGGGATTTCGTAAATAACTTATTGTGAGAAATAAGTAGGTGAAATAAATCACTTGTTGTAGTAGAATTTCGTATTTTGAAATTTTCACATTACCTACACATATTAAAGACCTAGCACAAGGGGCAACATGTTTTTGTGGTGTCTTATGATCACCCATGCTTAGTATTAGGCCATAAAATCAACAGAAAGTAAAATTATTCTAAATGCATCTAATCTATGATGATAATATCATATGATGTTAGTTCTAATGAGAAAATCAACATGCAATGCATCCTACCCTCACATGCATATTACATCACCCAAATACTAAGTGTAATCATAGACCCAATGTAACCAACATATAATCTAGTCAATATGCAAACAACTACCCTTCTGCTTACTCATGCAACAAATCCAAAAGGCAGGGGTAGGAATGACAACATGGAAGGTCACAAGGTCAGGAGGCGGGAAAATGAAATGACCATGCATGGAAGATTACAGGAGAAGAGGGAACAAAGGGATGTATTCTATGCCACATGATCCTCTCCTCTAACCAAAAGATAGAGATGTCAACAATCAGGCTCATAAAATTTTGATAGATGGCAACCTTAGGCATCACTTCCATCATGGTCCTTATCATTTATGTCATTTTTTATGGCCACCATAGGGTCATGATTAGTAGAGAAGTGAGACTGATGAGATGGAGAAATAGAAGTAGGTCGCCCACGATGATTACACTTAGGAGGTGTTGTCGCACAAATTGTCTGGGCAGCGCGACAATGCTCAGACCAGGGGCTGTCATCTTGATCCCCGATCCCTACGTTTAAGCTATCTCCCGAGGCTAAGGGGGGTAGACCCTATGGGATACATGAAGACCAACTGTGGACCAATTGGGTTGAGGGAAACAAGCACTTGATTGATTTTAGAAGTTAATGTACCAGTGCCTTATGGAGTTAATGATTAAATAATTGTTTATCAAATGCTGCAGAAATATGAACTTTGTGATTCCACCATTAACAATCATTTATCATCAAATAACCCGAGCAAAGATTAATTTTACCAAATGCGAGATAGTCAATAAATGCACAATGCCTTAACAATATTCTAGTAATTAAAATTCAAAAGATTAAATGCTTTAGATAACCAGGCAATTTTAAATGCTAATTAGTTACCACTTTTATATAGCTAATCTTTAAATGAACATTAAAGCATGTTTAACCACATAAAAATGATAAATATTAATCCCACATCAAAATTTTAGCCTTAGCGGAATAGGTACACCAAAATCATAAATATGACAAATTCTTGAGCCAAGACTAAATCTGAGAAAATATTTCATTATCTATATATATATATATATATATATATATATCTATTAAACAAAACTAAACTAAATTAAAAATAAAAATTAAACTAAACCAAACCTAAACCAAAAATAAAGCTTAACTATAATCTAAATTTAAAATTTAAAAAAGAACTCTTGGATGCCCTTTTTATATTTTTTCATTTTTTATGATTTTTGTTTTATTTTTAGATATAAAAAAATAATATAATAAAACAAAACCTAACTTAAACTATCATAATTCTAAGACCAAAAACCAAAGTTAAGCAAAAATCGAAAGGTAAATAACGAAAAAGGTCTAGCTCTCAAAACCTCTAATTGTATAAAATATACACAAAAATTAAAATCGATTTTTTTTTATTTATTTATTTATTTATTTTTAATTTATTTGTCCTATCACACACTTCATAAAATATATACGCAAAAAAAAAAATGAAATGTAACTACGCTAACTTTAATCCTAATCCTAACAAGAGCCATGCCACATATATTAAAAGAAAAATAAAATGTAAACTTATATGACCTCAACATAATCGAAAAATCGAAGAATACCGCTGTTTGTATATGTAGGTGTAGTGACGCGGAGAGGAAGAGCAGGTCGATCGATGAAACGCTAAAGGGTGTGGGGAGCAATCCGTGCAAAGGAAGGAGAAAATAACTCAACATGTACGAGTTCGATAGCAAAGGTGACTGTGCGCAGGTGGAGTGGGAAGAGCAACTCAGACAGAACCAAGGGTAGAGGGATAGCAGCGTGCTGGTAATATGGCAGCGTGAATAAGGGAGTGATGATGCATTGGGTTTGCAGGTTTTAGTGTGGAGGAGCGTAGGTAGAAAGAGTGGAAAAAGAAAGGGAATAACAATGGCTGGGTGGGAGAGCAAATGTGAGGCTTTATTTTTGTTTTGTTTAAGGAAATACATAGGTAATGAGGGTTTAGCAGAGAGAAATTCGATGGAACAACATGAAGGGTTTCTTTGTCAACGTAGTTTATGGCAGTTCGGTGGATTATGCGTGGAGCAAAGGAAAAGTGACTGCGAGTTTGGCTTTGGACAACAACGTGCGAGCCAAGGGAATTGATTTGCAACAAGGTGAGAGGAGCTGAAAATTCTAGAAAACCACAGGACAACATACACAAATCAAAATTTTCTGCTAGAAAAATGACCTCAGGCAACAGAAACAATGAATACCCAGGAAGCAGACAGGGGAACTTCTACTAGAACCTCTAAATATTTTCCAGAAATCTTAATAAAACTTTTAACTCGCTTTCTTTCAGAGTTTTTGAAACCCTCATTAAAAAATTTTAGATCTGAAAAAGAATGATTTGGGCCGCAAGATTGCTGGTTGATATTCCTGGAAAGCAATTTTAAATGAAACCCTAGCAGACAGATTGCTTGGAGAGTCTCGAATTTCTTCAACAAAAAACCAGCAAGAACTGATCCTGAGGCCAGATCTTACTCTCTAGGGCC
Organism: Pinus taeda; assembly: GCA_000404065.3. NCBI lineage: Eukaryota > Viridiplantae > Streptophyta > Pinopsida > Pinales > Pinaceae > Pinus > Pinus taeda. The sequence continues at coordinate 351,649 of APFE031556090.1, forward strand.
TAGATCTGGCTTCACACAAAAATTTCTCCTTAGACCTGTAACTTGCAACCTGTTAACAATGAAAACAAACAGCGAGAACCTGAAAATGCAAAAAATAAATAAAACCTTAAAAACCCTAAGAACCAGCTGAATAATTACAGTATTTACAAACTGAAGGCTCTAGGTAGCAAGATTTATCGTTGTGCCACAAAAATATTTTCAGAATTTTAAACTTAATGTGAGGTGCTTTAGAAAACTCTTCATGCATCTGCAACAAAAATTCTAATGATAAGCCCGAGACTAAAACTTGTTGGGCTCTTTCAGAAAATGCAATCCGGGAGTTGGTTGGTTTAGTCGAAAACTTCCCCTAATGCCCGGTAAATTCAAAACTAAAGATATCTTGCATAAGCTTAAATCAACCATTAACATAGAGGGAGAAAACAACAGTGAAATTCAGATCAAATGGAGATACCTGCCACTATATTTCAAAAATTAAACTATCATTCAAACTCCATAGATCGGACAAGATACCTGTGCCTAGATCAATCTTCATCAAGCTATTATCAATGGCTAAAAATAAAATTATGCAGAAAAATAAAACATCTTACAGCATTCCCAAAAGAGTAACACCAAGAAGATTTTCAACTCCAAAGCTTTTTTTTATTGCACAAAAAATGACTACAAGAGGGCTTTCTTTAGCACAAGACTCACAGATCCAATGATTTCAAATGACCCCTGACACCTTATTTAAAGGAAAAATTCCCAACGACTAGTTCAAGTGATCCTTGTCAAACTAATCTCGACCGTCGATGAGGATCAAAATCCCTTTCAATCTCATTCGTCGAATTTTTAAATGCATTTTAATATATTAAAAAATTAAAATCTTGCATTTATTTACTCAAAACTTTGACTTATTATTATATTTTTATTTTATATTTTTTAATTTTTTGATCTTATTATTTTTTATTTTTGGATCCTCGAATTTGCCCTTTGGAAAAATCCCCTAGGCCCTAGGACTTAGGACTTAGGACTTATGAGGGGATAAAACATTTTCTAACCCTCAAGACACTTTACATCATGACTTTTACAATTTTACATCTCAAGGGGGAAAACCCATTTGACATAGACTCTTATAGACCACCCAGTCTTGCGACAGAAATATAATCTAGCAGATCAAGCAATTTGTAATAACCTAACCAAATAGCTAGAATTATTTCCAAATTACTTTTACATAGACTCAAAGCACACTAGGATTCACCTAACATTCCAATGACAAAATTCATTCAGGCTTTGGGGTTAGGCTGAAGGAAAACTTTGCCGATCATGGATCGGTGAGACAAAAAACCTTCCAGAACGTAAATAATCACTAAAAAATTAGGTTTGCCTAGGCAATTTACATACATGACTCAGATTTGCTATGATTATTTACAATTTACACATGCAGATTGGGTTTATAACATAACATGATCGGGTTGATGATGACAGTCGAATGGCACGGACACGTCGATCAAGCGCTATCCCTTTTGCGAAAAAACGGGGTGTACTGCTATGGGTAGTTGACACGTAGTGGTCAACATCTGGCTCTACTTGGGGACACATTGCTGCATTGTATGAATGTGAGAATCCAGAATCTGCGTCCACGCAACACACAATAAAACATAAGTAGCGTCCATCCAAAAGTCATCATATAACATTAAGCACAGGAAAGATATAAGCTCTTCATTTATTAACTATCTAGTAACATGAAAAGTAAATCTAATCCTAAAACATAAATGAAAATGCTGAAAAAACAAAGAGTAGGGTTAGAAATACAATACAGAGGATGCCCCATGGCATCAGATGCGTTCAATATAGTGTATATTGAGCATTTCCCTACTTTTAGGCAAATCTGTCAGCCGCTTATCAGATGTGCCATGTCCAATTCTGCATGCTGTAGGACTTTCTCCTATCCTTAAAATCACGCTGCTCGTGGCCATCTGATGCATCAAATCTTCTTCTCATTCTCTTTCTTTTGCGTTTCTTCTTCGTGGTAGGGTGTATCACTAATGATGTGGAACATTCTGCTTCAAAGCTCTCAGATGAAGTATGTAAGATATGCGTGACATGTTTATCTTCATCTTGCATCTGATCTTTATCGTTTTTAATTTTATCTGGATCACCTTCAATTAACCACCTTTCAATCAAACCAATGACCTCGTCATAATAAGATGGAGCTTGTTGCAACAAATAAGGAGGCTCCTGATCTATTGACATTCCCTGGTTTCTTTAATCCTCTGACCATTTTTGAAATTTCTGAACCTGTATTTTAATGGCGTCTATCTGACTAGAGTGTTCAACCTTCATAGCATTGATTTCCCTGGCATGGTCTTCTTCCATATCTTTTATTACTTTATCGTTCTTTTCCTTTATGGTCATCAAGCAATGCTGCATAGAGCTTATCTCTTCCTTATGATTTGCTTGCAAGGTAGCCAACTGATTATTATGATCGAATGTCATGATAGTCATTTCTTCATCCATAGTTAATAACTTGTTTTGCATAGAATTAATTTCCCTATCATGATTAGCTTTCATGGTCGTCATATTTTCCTCTAACCCTAATAACTTGCTTTGCACAAAACTAATTTTTGTGTCATGATTAGTTTTCATGGCCTTAATTTCCTTAGCACGCTGACTTTGTATGTTAGTTACGTGATTAGAGTGTTTAATTTTCATGATTTCGATCTCCTTATCACGTTTTTCCAGGTGGGTGCATAAAGTTCTCATATCGTTGGTGTAATTAGTTACAAATTTTTCTTGATTGATCCCCATATTTTTTACCAGCTGCATTAGTTCTTCTATAACTTGCTTTTGAATTTTCCCTTTCATTGTCGACACTGATTTTATAATTTGTCCTTGCTTTTCCACTATCATGGATTTGATCTGCAATGGTACAGGTGGATGGCACATTCTAATATGAAGAATTGTCTTGAAATCTTTCATCGACAACTGGACCTTTTATAAGATTACTTTCATTCTGTTGCACAATTTTAGGAGCACAAGGCGAGCTATCTGGATCACCATTTCTATCTTTAAAAGCATTGTAAATGTCTTGTAAAGAAGTGAAAGAGTCTTCAGGACAATTATTAAACCAATTCAAAGCATCACCCTCTAAAGAAAGGACAAATAGATGCATAATCTTCATGATCATATTGAGGAAGTCTATAATACATGAACGTTATACGATAAAATTTCCATAAATGCCTTCTAACAGCGACTGAACCACCACCCGAGAACAAAGGTAATTTAGAAATGGCCACTTTCGGTAAAACAAGGAGATCATCAGTAAAATGACATGGTTTAAACGAATAATCCATGATGGATAATGAGGGACCAAATGGATGATAGAAAGAGATCTCTGCTCATGAAAATCAAGAGATGAAAGAAGTGGAGTCGCCACTTGAACAATGAATCTAATTCTAGGATCCAAAAAGCAACCAACAAGCAGATATGAGGGAGGCTTCTAGTCTGGGAATAATAAAAGAAATAAAATGGAGTCGCCACCCAAACAAGAAATGAACTGAAAAGTAGGTGTTGATATGACGAAAGATAAGGTGATGAAAAGATCCAAATGATGCCAAAAAATGTTGAATATGCCAGTTCAAATGAGAGATGAGAAAGATGAAAGAATGATGAGAAATGAGAAGATGAATGTTGAATAAATCAAGGATAGAAAAAACTCTATCCCGGCAATGACGCCAAAAAATGTTGTCGCATAAATTGTCTGGGCAGCGTGACAATGCTCAGACCGGGGGCTATCACCTTGATCCCCGATCCTTTCGTTTAAGCCGTCTCCCGAGGCTAAGGGGTGTAGACTCTATGGGATGAATGAAAACCAACTCTGGACCAAGTGGGTTAGGAGACACAACAAGGGGAAACAAGCACTTGATTGATTTTAGAAGTTAATGTACCGGTGCCTTATAGAGTTAATGATTAAATAATTGTTTATCAAATTCTGCAGAAATATGAACTTTGTGATTCCACCATTAACAATCATTTATCATCAAATAACCCAAACAAAGATTAATTTTACCAAATGCGAGATAATTGATAAATGCACAATGCCTTAACAATATTCCAGCAATTAAAATTCAAAAGATTAAATGCTTTGGATAACCAGGTAATTTTAAATGCTAATTAGTTACCACTTTTATATAGCTAATCTTCAAATGAACATTAAAGCATGTTTAACCACATAAAAATGATAAATATTAATCCCACATCAAAATTTTAGCCTTAGCGGAAAAGATACACCAAAATCGTAAATATGACAAATTCTTGAGCCAAGACTAAATCTGAGAAAATATTTCAAATTTATTTATTTTAATATATTTTTATGTTTTTAAAACAAAACTAAATTAAATTAAAAATAAAGATTAAACTAAACCAAACCTAAACCAAAAATAAAGCTTAACGCTAATCTAAATCTAAAATTTAAAAAAGAGCTCTTAGATGCCGCCTTTATATTTTTTCAATTTTTATGATTTTTGTTTTATTTTAAGATAAAAAAAATAGAACAAAACCTAACTTAACTATACATAATTCTAAGAACAAAAACCGAAGTTAAGCAAAATCGAAAGGTAAATAATGAAAAAGGTCTAGCTCTTAAAACCTAATTGTATAAAATATATACAAAAATGAAAATTGATTTTTTTTTAAATTTTTATGTGCTAACACACACTTCATAAAATATATACGCTAACCAAAAAAAAAAAAAATGAAATCTAACTACGCTAACTTTAATCCTAATCCTAGCGGGAGCCACACCACATATATTAAAATTAAAATAAAACGTAAACTTATATGACCTCAACATAATAAAAAAATCGAAGCATACTGCTGTTTGTATGTGCAGGTGCAGTGACGCGGAGATGAAGAGCAAGTCGATCAGCGAAATGCTGAAGGGTTTGGGGAGCAAACTGCGCGAAGGAAGGAGAAAAGAACTCAGCGTGTACGGGTTCGATAGCAAAGGTGACTATGGGTAGGTGGAGAGGGAAGAGCAACTCAGGCAGAACCGAGGGTAGAGGGATAACAACATGATGGTAATATGGCACCGTGGATGAGGGATTGATGATGTGTTGGGTTTGCAGGTTTTAGCGTGGAGAAGCATAGGAAGCGTGGGTAGAAAGAGTGGGAAAGAAAAGGGAATAACAATGGCTGCGTGGGAGAGCAAATGTGAGGTTTTTTTTATTTGTTTTTAAGGAAATACGCAGGTGATGAGGGTTTGGCAGAGAAAAATTCGATGGAATAGCGTGAGGGGTTTCTTTGCTAGCGTAGTTTATGGAAATTCGATGGATAATGCGTGGAGCAGAGGAAAAGTGATTGCGAGTTTGGCTTTGGATCGCAGCGTGCGAGCCAAGGGATTTTATTTGCAACAGGGTGAGAGGAGCTAAAAATTCCAGAAAACCCCAGGGCGACATGCACAAATCAGAATTTTCTGCTAGAAAAATGACCTTAGGCAACAAAAAGACTTAAAACCCTGGAAGTAGACAGGAGAACTTCCACCAAAACCTCTAAATATTTTCCAGAAATCTTAATAAAATTTTTAACTCGCTCTCTTTCAGATTTCTTGAAACCCTTATTAAAAAATTTTAGATCTGAAAATGAATGATTTGGACTGCAAGATTGCTGGTTGATATTCCTAGAAAGAAATTTTAAATGAAACCCTAGCAGACAGATTGCTTGGAAAGTCTTGAATTTCTTCAACAAAAAACCTGCAAAAACTAATCCTGAGGCCAGATCTTACCCTCCAGGGACTAGATCTGACTTCAAACAAAATTTTTTCCTCAGACCTATAACCTGCAACCTGTTAACAATGAAAACAAACAGCCAGAATCTGAAAATGCAAAAAATAAATGAAACCTTTAAAACCCTAAGAACCAGCTAAATAATTACAATATTTATAAACTGAAGGCTCTAGGTAGCCAGATTTATCATTATGCCACAGAAATATTTTCAGAATTTTAAACTTAATGTGAGGTGCTTCAGAAAACCCTTCATGCATCTGCAACAAAACTTCTAATGATAAACCCGGGACTAAAACTGGCTGGGTTCTTTCAGAAAATGCAATTCGGGAGTTGGTTGGTTCAGCCGAGAACTTCCCCTAATGCCCGATAAACTCAAAACTAAAGATATCTTGCACAACTTAAATCAACCATTAACATAGAAGGAGAAAATAACAATGAAATTCAGATAAAGTAGAGATACCTGCCATTATATTTCAGAAATTAAACTATCATTCAAACCCCAGAGATCAGACAAGATACCTGTGCCTAGATCAATCTTCATCAAGCTATTATCAATGGTTGAAAATAAAATTATGCAGAAAAATAAAACATTTTACAACATTTCCAGAAGAGTAACACCATCAAGATTTTCAACCCCAAAGTCTTTCTTTATTGCACAAAAAATGACGACAAGAGAGCTTTCTTTAGCACGAGACTCACAAATCCAATGATCTCAAATGACTCCTGACACCTTATTTAAAGGAAAAATTCCCAACGACTAGTTCAAGTGATCCATGTCAAACTAATCTCGACTGTCGATGAGGATCAAAATCCCTTTCAATCTCATCTGTCAAATTTTTAAATACATTTTAATATATTAAAAAATTAAAATCTTGCATTTATTTACTCAAAACTTTGACTTATTATTATTTTATTTTATCTTTCAATTTTATTTATTTATTTTATAATTTTATAATTATTTTTAAATTTTAAATTTTTTATTTTTGGATCTTTGAACTTAGCTTTTGGGAAAATCACCTAGGACTTAGGACTTAGGACTTATGAGGGGATAAAACATTTTCTAACCCTCAAGACACTTTACATCATGACTTTTACAATTTTACATCTCAAGGGGGAAAACCCATTTGACATAGACTCTCATAGAGCACCCAGTCTTGCGACACAAATATAATTTAGCAGATGAAACAATCTGTAATAACCTAACCAAATATTTAAAATTATTTTCAAATTACTTTTACACAGATTCAAAGCACACTAGGATTCACCTAAGATTCATGACAACTCATTCCGGCTTTGGGGTTAGGCTGAAGGAAAACTTTGCCGATCATGGATCGGTGAGACAAAAGACCTTCCGGAACATAGAGTATCACAAAAAAATTAGGTTTTTCTAGGCAATTTACATACATCACTCAGATCTACTAAGATTATTTACAATTTACACATGCAGACTGGGTTTATAACACAACATGATCGGGTTGATGATGACAGTGGAATGGCACGGACACGTCAATCAAGTGCTATCCCTTTTGCGAAAAAAAGGAGGTGTATTGCTATGGGTAGTTGACACGTAGTGGTCAACAGGAGGGATGGAGGATTCCTTCTTATTGGTGATAATGTAAGAAGGGTTGAGGAAAGGGTCCACATGAGACTCAACTACAACCCCAGAATTGTGAGGAAAGTCAAGTGTCCTATCGATATCATTGTTTTTGATGTCATAGATAAGGTCCTTGTCGAAACGATTTCCATGGATCTGCCATTTTCCTTCTTTAATATATAAGTAATCATTGATATCAATGTTTGACGGGGCTATGGGATCACCTTCTCCAAGGTTTTCAAAGGGTAGATCATCAAAGATAGTATCCTTGGGAAAGGTAGGGTTAACCCTAACCTCACTTTCTACAAACTCACCCTCCTTATCACACATGCTTTCAGAATTATCGTGATCCTCTTGAATGCTTAATGCGGGGCATACTTGAAAAGGTCTAAGAAAGCCATCAAAAAGTTCCTCAATAGTTGAGATGCTCCTAGGTTTGTGATTTTACAACCGTGAGTTATGACCATAGAGAGATCTCATGAACATCAACATAAGTGTGAAAAATGATATACTCAAGGAAGCCATATTGCAGCAAAACTAAATTTACTTCTCCTACTTGATTTTAATATACATTAAGTTATTTTCTGAAAAATATTGAAGTAAATTACTTTTGTAGCCTACACCAATTTAATCTGATTACATGAAACAAGAAATTGAGTAAAGAACAAGATACATAGGACACCGTTATTTTTAGACAAAATAGTCCCCGAAAAAACCCAATGTGGGAAAACTGGTGCATCAACTTTGAGGGTTTTATATTTTTAAGCAGTGGTTTTGAATACAATGCTAGATGCCCTCCCGACAATCTAGTTACAGAAAAAAATATAATGGCGAAAAATTGAGTGAGATTATCTCACTTCACCCGACAGTTTCCGGCTGATCCGGCATGAGAACTGGCAAGCCCTCGACTATCTCTACGCTAGCCCTGCGTCAGCCTCGGAGGCTCTGCGTCATACTTGCACTGTCTCTTCTGCCTCTTGAAGCTTCTACATCAACCTCTCTTGGCTGTTTTGGCAGTTCCCCAGCAGTTCTGGATTTCTGCGTGAGGGCAGCCTCACTTCTGAGTTGGCCCTTTTGGCTCTGCGTCGAACCAACATTGGCCCGGACTAGCCCAACATCAGTTCCTTTAGGTGTTACGCTACCTCCACTGGCGACTCTCTGCCTCTCTGCCCAGTATTCTTGAACTATCCCTGCCCCTCTGCTGCAAAATGATCACTTAGTTCGAATTTCTTAGTTTCCAAGCCCTAGAAATTTCGAACTCTAGATCAAATTCGTTTTCTCGTTGTATTTATGAATGAACTTGAAGCTTCCTTATATTTTTTTCGATGAGACCTTAACGACTGAGATTAACTCTCTAATGTAGGCTAAGGTTAAAACTTGACTTGATCTGCTTTCTAAAACATTCTCACCCATATTTTGATTAATACCCATTAATAATTTATTTTTCCTAAGTTTAGACTTAGGAACCACATTAAAAATATTAATTATTTTAATAAAATACAATCTGGGTAGACTTTCACCAAACGATTTATTGGTTACTTAAAACTCACGAGCCTTAGCCTCTCCACCAATTTTCATGGCTAGAGCATACTTGATGCTACCAAAAACTAACAATAAGGACATCCTGGTGGACCACTTTCTCCTTTGAAATATGTACATTAAATCTTTCGATATGATCAATTGCTGAGAGTGGATCACGATCAAACACAGGTACCCTACGTACCATCCTTCCAGTGACATGATTAGGGTGCCCAGGGATGCTAGTGATGTCCAAAGTGGGAAAATCATCAAAGAAAGACATTCTTTTGAGATGTACATGTAAATAATGTAGGAGTTGCCAGGGTGAATTTAAGGATGCCTTGGAAAATGCTTGCTCCACCCTACAAGCATCAACCTTAAAGTTCAATGAAGAACTAGGGCTTTGTTCTTCCAATGGAGTCACCAAAATGATATGTCAATAATGTTGTACTAGGAACAAAACACACATCTTGTGTCCCCAACAATAACGCCAAAATGTTACTGCTCAAACTAGCAGGGGTCTTAGGAGGGATCCTATACAACAACTACTAGGTCAAGGGGCAACAATGGAGTGATAGCCCACTATCACCTCAGCTAAGGCTCCTTGCTCTTTATGTACTTTCACCGATGGGAGGAGACCTGGTAGAAGGGGAATCACACTAATGAATAGATCAATGATCGGATAAGGTGTGATTCCTAAAGCCTATTCACAAGAGAGTTTCAATCAAATAACTTGCTTGAGAAGTAAGGTAATAGGCTCTCTAGGAAGGGCTAAGAGGACACTTGAGCCTAGGTTTAGAGGATATATCTTGACAAGGAGCTTCTTAGACTTAAGGATCCTTATGGAGAAATGGATTCTATGTAATCCTTGTGGAATTTGAGTTATAAAGTTGTGGGATCACACAGAACCCAAGTGGACCCAAACTAGGTCAAGGGTATGGAGCTGATCGACCATAGAGGGGTTTGACCTAATTAGGAAAGAATAGGATCAAGGGACTAATTTTCTTTTGAAATTTGAATTCAATGATCCAAATGAGGACACTAACCCAAGTCAGCCTAGGGAGAGAAATGATCCTTGAGCTAGGGCTTGCGATATCTCGGGATATTGTCAGATTGTGCTCAAATTTGGAGGACCCATTGAGAGGACTTCAATGCAATTGTGGATCAATTTTCAAGGTGTTTGGATGGTTACAAAAGATTTCGCTTGATGCCTTAGGTGACCTTCTAGGGTTAGGCCTAAAATTTGGAAAAGTGAAGGAAAGAGAGGTAAATTTTACCACCAAAGGGGTACGAGGATTAGTTCCTTATTGCTTGGGCTTAATGGTGTCAAGATACACATAGATTGAGAATTTTCGTGAGATAAGGAGCCCTAATTGATCTTTGCTAGCCTCTCCAAGGGCAACAACTAGGTCAATAGGGATTTATACTTCAAATTTGCCAAAGAGATGGAGTTTCAAGGTCTTTCAACCTAAGAGGTGCCTCTAGGAACATTCACCCAATCCCTCAGAGAGCAACACATGCATTAAATCACTTATTCAAGGTCCCAAAAGAATTTCGTAATACATTAACTGATACAAGAATAATGATAACAATATACATGCATTTGACAAGTAAGATAACAAGAATAACATTTAAAGGTCACTTACATGAGAGAGAGAGCATATCCATTCATCCACATTGCATTAGAAAGAAGCTCCAAAGACAATAGCGAAAATCCAAACATCATAATGCATCAAGAAATAACAAAAAGTTTATCCCAACAAAAAGTGCGAAAGTCTCTCAAGAGATACTAGTCCAATCCAATTGATGATGAGAGAAATGAATCATCCTCTCATCTATTTATACAATCCAATAGGGGATTCGAATAGCCTAATTTGTCTTATTTAGCCCCGAATAATAAAATAATGCTCAATAATGACATTACTTGGTGGCACGCCCACCAAGATAGCTCAATAACATAAAAATAAGCCTCTCAGGAGGGTAGGAAAATCAACATAATGAGTTCTTGGGCCATTGAGGAGGCCTAATGAAGTTCAAAGTGTGTAATGGTGAGAGAGTGGACTCCAAACATAGTGGAAAAGGGGTTGGCCCCTTGTTTCCCAAGCAAGTGACGTGGTGCTCCCAAGTTGGTGTGGGGGCACAAGGACCAGTGTTGCAGGAACTGTCCCTCCCCCAACACCCCCCCCTAAAGATATGGAGGTAGAACTGCGTCGTGTACGGATCCACCACTGATCCTTTGGCGGAACTGTAGATTTGAAAATCGGATCTACGGTTCCGCCTTTTTTTGGCGGTTCCTGAAAAATTGGATCTGTGGGGGCCTGATCCACGATTCTTGCTGCCCGATCCGTGGATTCAGAAAGGATCAGGTGCGGATCTTTGGAGGTTTGGGTGTGTATTCACTACAGATTGTGAGTGGATCTAAGAGAAGGTGAATGGCTTACACGGTTCCATGGGGATTTTTTGGTTTTTCTAAGGAAATTTCGAACTGTTACGTGAGGAACTACACTTTCCGAATACTCCCAAGGTGCCCCTTGATGTTTCCTAATGGTAATGTTAAATTCTTAAAAGTAAAAGTGACATTCTCCTTTATCTTTCATTTCCATCATTTTACTTAAATTTTTAACATTACCATGAAATGACTCAGGATGTTTGAGAGTGGTTCCAACCTCATCAGAGTTCATATAATTTCATATCCCATTCAAAATTTAGCAGACTTAACAATTTTCAGGATCAATGGGATTGTGGTGTTTCATTGGATTATATCATTAATGAGGTCATGTGATTGACATTTAATCAAGAACACCAAAACCTATATGTACTCGAATGTTCGTGTTGTTGATTGCTGAACTCCTTTGTCATGGCTTTAGCGATTATGTACCCTTCACTCAAGTCAAAATCATTGATCAGGAATGTTAAGCTTTCTTTACCATATTATAAGGCTTGGATTAAGTTGTTTGCTCAAAATCAGGCAATGTTGACTAATATACCTCTAGTATTGAAGTAGAGGCAAAGGCTAAACAAGAAAAAAGGAATCTAGATTCTAAATGGTTGATGCTGGAATAATTAATCATTGATGTACAATGGATGCCATATCTATCTTGATTTATGTAAAAATATGCATGTTTTCATGTCTTCTACCACTAATTTAGTATTTTTGATATTTTTTTTGAATATAAATGCAAAATAATATATATGCTTCCGAGATGCTTCGCTTCCTAGATTTTTCGGAAATGACGCTTTCGTGCCTTCGCTTCCAAAAAACATCCCCGCTTCATCAACTTCGTGCAACGTTGGCAAGGGCATCTTCATATGTCTCCAAGTGGATCAATAATCCCTGTAAACCATATGTAAGGGATAGGATGATGACATAAACCCTCCCTTTGACTTCTACATTGAGACACATTCTCATTTGGACCTTGGAACATCTGCCAAGTGTATGATGCAAGTGTGGAGTTGTCTGGGAATGGTGATTCAGGGTAATCATCTTCATCCAAAATGGTGGTACACAAGCAATCAGTGAGTGGTACTAGGGATCCATGAGGTACTCTTTGCTATGGTGAAGGCCCATGGCTCTCAACGTTAACCCTACAAGTTCCAATGTGACCCTCTAGAGGGCTTGGACCCTGTATAGGGAGACCAAACCCCAAATGTGAGGCCGATTTGCAATCCTGCATAAGATCCAATGTGTCCCCTTGCCCTCCAATACAAAAAATCATTAGAATAATCAAGTAAAAGAGCTTACAAATCATGGAATCAATGGGGCACTTCATGGTGACATGCCCTTACATAGTGGGCTTTGGCATGTATAAGTGTCTCCAAGCTTAATAAGGGGTTAATCAAGGACCTTGTTAGGTGGTTTCAACCTTTAAAGGGGGTAACATATCCATGGTACATCCATCAGGTGGTAGGTGGCAAGTGATATAGTCATGGAATAGAATGGGGATCAGGTGAATGCTTTAGGCCACACATCATGATATAAGGGCGACTACGATGAAGGAAACCCACACTTGGGTATATGAGTGTAGGAGGAAGCAAATATTGGTACACGAGTTGCGCCGACCTTTGTTTTTCCACCCTTCTTCATATGCCTTTTGCCTTTGATTGATTTTTCTTCATAATTGCTTAGGGCTCCAAGGGATGAAAGCATCATGTGTAGGATATAGTAGTGGACATCCACTTAAGGTGGGGCTGTGCATTGCCCACCAAGTGTTGGGACAACCAATGATGGAGGGGGCTCATCTAGGGCCCATAAGAACAAGGGTGATGGCCATAAATGGCTTTTGCCCACGTGCTAAATTTGTATGTCAGGACCTCTTTTGCATTTTGTGGTACATTTCCTATTGAAAGTGGCCAAATTATGCCTTTTCTTTTCTTTTTAGCTGCATCAACCTCTGGGCATCATTCCAGGCTTAACCTAAAGTGTGGACAAGGGGAAGGGGAAGGCTAATCTTATGTGGACTCCGTGAATGCATGTGGACTTGGATGGGAAGAATGATGAATGGGGTAAAATGAATGGAAGGGAATGATGTATATGGTGTTGGGAAGTGGGACCACGCATCCAAAATCGGGATTTCCCATGTCATGCCAACCCTAAAGCTAATGGCCGGTAAAGGAGATCCCACAGGACTAGGATACATGGCTAACCACCAAATCGGGTAGAGGAGACAAGAGTATAGACCTAGCCCACTCGTTTCGCCGAATCCCCACACTAATCCATGTCCAAAAGTGTTTATGATAAGTAAGGGAAATTACTCAACTATACCAATGGAAAGCCATACCGTTAGGGTTGGGAGTCCCATCTTCAAACATACGATCATAACAAATGGGCGAGGGACCACATGGCCGGCTCAGGTGGTGGAGATAATAGCACAACGAGCTATTTGGTGGCTGCAAGAGGCTGCTGGCTAAGGACCACCAAGGATAAAATTTTTCTCTTAAGCATACTGCCCAGAGTGAGTGGGTAACAATACCAATATAACATAAGCAACTTTTGTTTATAATTGGAAACAACCATTCCTTATAAAATATATTGATTGATAAGAAAATAAATGAATGATGATACAATAACCCTTTAATGGTAGCCCCAAGAGTTAGCTCAATCGGTCAAATCAAGTGCCTTGCCAATGGGAGGTCACAGGGTCAAATCCCGAAAGCTCTTGGGGTTAGGTCAGTAAATAGGCCGAGGGGTGTTGATGTCCTTCGGGTGGCATCCACTCAGTGTTAAAAAACCCTGGACGTAGCGGCTACTCACTGACCCGGGTATCCGTGAACCAGTAAGTGAAAAAAATAACCCTTAAATGGTTTACTTATAGCATGACTACTCATAAGTTGAAAGCGGACATTCCCTTTGACTTTTCATAATTAATTAATTAATTATAATTTATGTTTATAACATGTAGCTTTGATACCAAGGAAGTGTAAAAGGCCACAATATTTTACTGAAAGCACCTCCCTAAAGGATATTTATATGGGCCCTCATTTTAAAAGTCGTCATGAATTATTAAAAAATAATGATAACTTTTAAAATGAAGGCCCATATATATATTGTTTAAGGAGGTGCTTTGATACCTGTCCATGAGAGGTTCTTTCTTTTAATTATTATTACCTATCATGACATATCCTAATATTACTTTTATTGTAATTTGTTTATTTATTTATTCATTTTACATTTATTGTTCATATTCTTTAAGGAGGTGCTTTGATACCTTTCCATGAGAGGTTCTTTCTTTTAATTATTATTAAGTATCATGACCTATCTTAATATTACTTTTATTCTAATTTGTTTATTTATTTATTCATTTTATATTTATTGTTTATGTACAAGTTACGTTCTTGAAAAGTTGTACAAAGCTTGAACAATGCACAATTAACGGTGAACTGTATGCTGATTATTATTATAACTCTAATCCAATGAAATAAATAAAAAAATGAAACAATATATCAATGTTTTGTCAGATACTTTGCTTTTTTCAAATTTAGAAAAAGAGCTGTTCTTAGAACTATTTTCCATCTCCCCTTTCCCTCTATGCTATTCCATGAGTTTATAACATACATGTTTTCAGTTTACATGGTGAGGCTCTGAGTTTGCATAGATCACGTTTAAGACATATTCTTATCCTTCGACAAACAAGCTCTGCATTAAGGTTTCAGCCCTTGAATTCAACGCTATATTTTTATTCGAGCATGCCGAATATGTATGTTATCGTTTCACATCTTAAAAAACACAGGTGTCAAAGGTATGCCTCTTTAGTTTCCCTCTGCTAATTTTGGTTGCAAAAGAATAGGGTGGTTAATTATGTTAAACTATGCATCTGATATGCAGGGTTTAACTCCACATTACGGCAAGGAAATATCACGCATCATGAATACATTCAGGTATATACTTGTTTAGACGTGTCATACTCTTAGCATGTAATTGTAGTCCATATGTCATATTTTCAAGTACTGGAGCTTGCTCCTGATATTTTCACCCTGATTTCATTACAGGTGGGAAAAGGTCGAGATGTTGGACTTAATCAGATTGCGATGTTTGAGGGGAAAGTTGCAGGTGGGAATGGAGAACAGGTTTTAAGCAGAGATGTTTATCGGCTTGGGCAGCTCTTTGACTTCTTTAGGATGTTATCGTTCTACTTCTCTACAGTTGGCTTTTATTTTTGTACAATGGTAAGGCATATGTTTTATCTGTTGGTGTTTCTGGTCAACTATTGTTTTTTCAGATCTTAAGGTTACACAAAATAGTTATTTATGAGTCGATAGTAAAATTGAATACTAACACTGAGGTATATAACTCTTCATTGTGTTACAGATGACAGTTCTGACGGTGTATATTTTTCTATATGGTAGAGCATATCTGGTAGGTTTGGCTTATTCTATTAACTGAGACCTCAGTATTCTACAAAAGTATAATCTTGTCCACACTTTTCGTCGTTGATCCAAAAAGATCAATTTCTTTTCCATTTGCAAGAACAGTTTAAGATTCATAGATGAAAGTCAGTTAGTTGCAATTTCCTTTTGGCTTTTTAGTACATTCTTTCTTGTATGCAAATGACGTTTCTCTAATATACTATATGAGCAATGAAATGTAAGCATTGTATTCTTTCATGATCAGTAAAAATTGAACTTCATTTTCCATGTGCCTTTTGCTATAGTGAGAAATGTGGATGCTATAATTCGGCTTGACATCTTTAAAACTTTTGTTTTGTTTTGGGGCAGGCTTTGTCTGGAGTAGGTGGATCTATTATGGAGAAAGTTAAGGGCAATACTGCACTGACTGCTGCTCTTAACACACAGTTTTTATTCCAAATTGGTATATTTACCGCTGTGCCAATGATAATGGGTTTCATCTTGGAGCAAGGATTCTTGAAGGTATAATAATTGTTTTGCACTTTATTCTCTCTCTTTCTATGTTTCTATTACAAACTTATTAAACTCTGATCTTGCTATGAATGCTTAAGGAGTGTGCAATTCATTACATACAATGTCAATTTTGGAAAAGCATATTTCAACCTCAGCGATATCAGTAAAGGACCAAGGTTTATACCAGGTTGGCTACATCAGCAATAGCATGCCACGGTTAATTGATGATATCACTCCAATGCACCCACCTGAGACATAACTTATAGTGAATAAGTACATTATAATGACTAAGTCACAATTTTAAATCTATGTCACACGGTTCGAGTTTGACAACGATTAATTTCGATTCGAATTCAAATTTTCTGATCAGGTTCGAATGAGGTTCAGCATTTGGTTCGACTATACATATTTTCAATATATATATATATATATATATATATATATATATATATATATATATGACAAAATATTAGAAAATTCAAAATAAATCCATAAACACATGATACAATTCTTATAAGTAAACATGCATGAATAATGTAATTATAGAATATAGTATAAATTATTATAATTAAAAAACATATTATTTTAACATTCATAAAAATATTTAACTATTAAAATATATATATACCTTTACATTATAGTGAATAAGTACATTATAATGGACTAAGTCACAATTTTTAAATAGAGATAAATTTAATTTATTTACTTTTAAATTTACGTTTAAACTATTATGTTATTTAATATTTTATTTTATTTTTATTATATTATTTAAAATATTTTAATTTTTTATATATTTAAGTTTTATCTTAATGAGTTTTATAAATATTAATGGAATAATACAATTTTATAAATTATTAGGAATACTTTTTTAATATAAAAATAATAATTATTTTGAATTTTAAATTTTTATAAACATTAATTATATTTAATTACAATTTTAAATATTCATATTCACTTTATATTTAAATTCTTTATTTTCAAATACTTTCCAAAAACTTTTAAATAAACAAAATTTAGTTAGGAAGTAAAGTTTAATTTTTTATTTTCAAAAACTCATAAATAAAGCTAATTTAATTTTAAAGTAAAATTTAATTCTAGAGAAATAATTATTTGAACAATAAACCTATCATACAATTATAACTCATGATATAATTTAATTTTGTAAAATTTAAATTTCAAATTTCTCGTAATACTACATAAATAAAACTGCATATTTTTTTTCTCTACTCTTTCCTTCATTTATAACCTATGGCACAATGGATAATAAATTAGAATTCCCTCAACACCATTAGGTCCTTAACACCGTTGGAAATTTTGAAAAGTATCATGCCAAAGTCGTTTAATCAAATGTGTAAATGGAGTAAGGCTTAAGTTTTAGGGTGGCTCATAATAGAATGATGAAGCTTGATTTATTAACTTTGTGGCCCCTTTGTTGGATTTTCAACAAAGGCTCAATGAAACTCCCTCGACTCTCTTTCATACGGGATCATGGGTGTCCATAGTATAACCCTCGGTGCTAGACCGACAGTGTGTGCCAAAATGGTAGCGAGCCATCATTTATAAAGAATTATTTGGCGGGAAGAGTTGCTAAAAAGCGGTATGCGGCCCCTGGTTTTTCTTCTAAACAACCAAATAAAATCGTCAAGAAAACCATCGAACCTCAAAAAATTCGTTTAAGTTCGCGTTGAGGTTCGTTGAGGTTCGATTAGGTTCGATGAAGTTCGATGAGGTTCGGGTTCGAGTTGAGGTTCGAATTTCAGGTTCGGCGAACCTGAACGAACTTCAATTTTTTTTTTTCAAGTTCGCCGAACCCTGTGACATAGTATATAATGATGGTACAGAGATAAGAAAAAAAGAAAAAGTTTTCATGTATGTATGTAGAAGACAAAGCACCATTACAACTCGTATAACTGTGTTCGTTATTAGTTGTAAATGCATGATTTAAATCAAGACTGTTCAGAGTGGGAGCGAAAAGTTCAATTTTCAAAATTATTCTTGGAGCGAAGCATTACAATGGTGTTTTTTTAAATATAATACATATTTTAATATATTTTGATGCACATATATTAAAAAAAGAACACAATGCTGAATCAACTGCAGAAAACATGAAAACATAGATTTCATTGATGATCATTAACGCATCAACCATTTAGTACACATATAACATCAATCATCTATTAGTTATAATATTGCCATCAAATGATCAATCAACAACAATAACATCAACCTTCAAGTTTCAACATATAAAATTTGTCATCAACAAATTCTAATAGATAACATCAGCCACAAAATGAAATAGACCATCATATTCATTACCAAAGAGTTTTAGGATTCGATCAACAATGCAAAGGTAGGTCCAAACTTCAAGTTTCAAAATGAAGATTGTCAGTAATGTTTACAAAATAAGTTCTAACAAAGATGAAGTACTAATTAAAAAAAATTAAAGAGATCTCGTATCTACTAAGATTTCCTCTTGCCACAAGAAACCTCTAGTTTATTTTTCTATGATCTCTAAATACTAGTAGGAGTAGGTGAAAGTGTTTTTCTAAAATAACCAATAGTTGCATGCCCCCCACGTAGCGTTGGGTATATTGAAGATAAAAGAAAAGCCCATGCTTCTAGAACCTTGTTAGTGGATGGGGGTGGCATCTCAGCTCCGTGTATATGATCACTTGGAAGGCTGGAACTTGGAAGTTTAGCTTTCATGTGCTCTAATGCTATGGCTCCATCCTGAGCATTAGCCTTCTCTGGTTTGTTGTCCCAAGTCACATATGTTCTATCATTATCTACTGCTTCACAATAATGGGACAACAACATCAAGTGTAGTGCGCATAAACCAAACTTTTTACTCTATCTATATTCAAGTTGTTTCTTTTAATGTTGTGTATGAAGTTATAGATGCTCCAACACCTCTTTGTAGAAGTAGGCCTAAAAACTTGTGAGAGCATCCTCACCACCAATTTATGTAGATGTGTGGTAGAATAGCCATGCATGTTCCACCATTCTATAGAACTTAGCCTGTATCAATCTTGAGATGCATGCAATTTACCAAAGACTCCATGTTCACTAATGTCCTTGCTCAATTGGCTTCATACTTGAGCACACCCCTTTTCATTAGGAGCCAACTTATCTAATGCAAGCATGTACCCATTTTGGACCTCTAGATCTGTATGTGGCTGTTTCTAACCCCACCTCTAGGTGTTGGTTGGGCCAACCAAGATGGAAACATGGAGTGGAACATTAAGATTATTCCACCTTCTAATCATAATCTTATGGATATGATAATACAAGATAGCATCTCTTGTCTAAATAATGACTTTGATTTGGCCTAGCATGTTGTCCATATGCTCATGCAGTGCCTCAATCATCAACTAATTTGTGTCTGCAAACCGAATCATATTGTAGATGGGTTTGGTGAATTATAGAGTATACCTAACCTAACTACCTACTTTTACATACATCAGGTTCCAGTATAAAGGGTGAGGTGAGTAGAACATTTGCGAAGCAGGCAAATTTCTGATCAATTCCTTTTTTGGGCTTATGGTTATCTATCCTTTTGCAAAGGGCTTCGTTGTTTGTATTTTCTTTGCAGGACTTCACTGTTTGTCTTTTTTTGCAGGGCTTCACTGAGTAACTTCTGCAACCTTAATTTTGTGGCCTACTCCAAGTAAGTTTTTGCAGCCTAGTGTAAGTCAATCTCTATGGCCTTGATTAGGGAATTTAGTGGAATATCAATGAATCTAAAGCAAACAAAGTTCGTTCTTTAGTTTAAGTACTTTAGAAGACTTGGAATATAAAGATCTCCATTGAGATACGAGAATATATATTAAATGTACGAATAAGAATGATGATGATGATACAATTGAGAGTGAGGATCCTGTATATATAGCCAGATAAGTACCCTTTCACAAACAATCATGTTTGTATGGATATGCCTCTTCCCTACTAATTATTAGTTAATTAATCATTGTTTATGTCTATTACTATTTATATTATTTTTACTATTTTTATATATATTTTATACATAACATTACCTTCCTCCTCGAAAAAGCTTTGTCCTCAAAATTGATAGATGAAAGGCTTGATCTCTTTTTTCCGTTCGAATGTCTTCTTGTCTTGGACATGTCATCTTCGTCGAAACAAAGCGATATGATCCTCTAAGTGATAAACAAAACTATCGCACTGAGAAGGGATTAGACCATCCTAAATTAATCTTCTGTGAGACTTGACAATTACTTGATAACTGAGATAACTTGTTATCGTCAGACTGGATTGCGCTGACATCATTTTCTTTCGGACATAATTTTGCTATTTATGTTCTATGTGATACGAATTTGTAAATTGATTGAGATGTTTTTTCTTGTGATTTGGATGTAGATAAGGAGTTCTTTTGGTTTTTCTTTCCCTTATCATATGTGAGGCAAGATTATGATTTACTTCAGGTTTTGATGTCGTCGAGTTTGTTACAGAATCTTCACTTGGCTTTTTCCTCATTTGAACTGCAACATTTGAACATGTTTTCCCTTCAACTGGGTTGACATTTTCTTGAGTTCTAATATTGGCTGTATCAATATTCACTTCTCTTTCTTCAACTTGGTCAGCTACATTTGAAGACTTTGATATGTTTTCTATGTTGAGTTCTTCTAGGTTGCTTTTCAATATTTCTTTTCATTTTTAAGTTTCTTAATTTGCATCAATAATTTCTCCCTGTGGTCTTTGAGGCGAGTAACTTCTTCATTTTTGTTAGTGGTGATTTTGTCAATTTCCTTTTGCATATTTTATATTACTTTTTTACCTTCTTGAGAAATTATTTTTGCGATATCTTGCATATCTTCTAGTGTTATGGACTCTGGCTTCACTGTAACATCTTGTAATGTTATTTTTTTGTTTTTGTATGAAAATGTCAAAAACTTCTTCATATTTAGGATAATAGATCCTAGTGATTCAATCTAGGGTGAACCCAAAATTATATCACTATTGTTGCAAAATAAGGTTTTAACGATGAATTGCAATACAAAAGTATAGTTTTCAATACCTAGTTGTAGATTGCTTATGTCAAATTGTTTGTCACTTGTGTCAACAAAATTTGTTTCGATCATATTTGATTCAGGAATCACTAATTGGTTAACACATTTAGTACTAACATAATTATTATTTTGAATAGAATCAATAGAGATGATAACATCATTTCTCGCAAGTGATCCTTTGAGTTTGAATAGCTTACCAACACATATACTAAAAGTTTTAGGAAATCTTCCCTCTTTTATTTCCGACATTGACTCAATTTCTTTCTCATCAACAATTGTCTCCATTTTGCTTTTGTCAAGATGAACTTGGGTTTTTTAAAAATAACCCTTTCTAAAATATTACTCCCCCTTTTTTTAAATTATAATACCCTTTTATAATCTCTCTTGGTAATTTTAATTAATTTTTAATAACTTCAAACTGCCAATTTGTTTGTTATAGCACTTTTCTTTTTCTCTTTATTTTTTTAAACCTGTTTTTTGGTTGGTCAGGGTAACTGTATTATATTATCAAAATTTCAAAAACATCGTACATCAACAGTTGAACTGTATACATCATTGCTGCTACACTAGGCAAACGAATAGGCTTAAGAGCTAACAAGAGCGCTGCTCTGAACAAGATTGAGCCTGTAAGGAACCAAGGCAACTTGTGTCTTTGGTTATTTCTGAAACAAAAGTAGCACAAGAAGATAATTTGCCATAATTACACATTACAGAGGAGGGTTGGGGGAAAACGGTGGCGAGGCTACAAAGAACACTGCCCTCTCATGTGTGTGGTAGTCGATATGCTTTACCCAAGTCTCCACCACACAGAGGTGGTCATTTGTTCGCCGAAGCTGTCGCCGAAGGCCATCTAGAGAGTCTAGGAGTTCATTCTGCATGTGTTGGAGGTCGTTGATGTAGGTCAAAAATTCATTCTGATCATTGTAGCGCTGCTCCCTCAGAGTTTCCATGCTCAGATGGAGAGTGTTTAGTTGAGCCGCTATGGAGTCCAAGGTAGTCGGGGCCTCTATGTGGCCCTAGGAGCAATTTGCAGATATGGTTGCCTCTGCATTAGAGTGGCGACTCTTGGTTGACTCCAAGCTCGAGCTAGGTATGTCTTGTGGCAGACGATTCTCCATACGGTGATCGACTCCTCTGTGGGAACAACCTCATTGCCATGGCTTGCAACTAACTCCTCCGCCCATTACATGAACCTGGTTGCCTTGAGCAACCCACCGCACCAATTGAATATGAACCAACCACAAAAAAACATGGCTTACCACCCTTGTGTCGAAGTTCTCAGAATTCCAAGTGCAATTCCCATGCACCTCCCCACTGTCTGCCAGCAAGCTGAGTGGCGCGTTGTAGGTCACGAAGGTAGACTAACCACTCTTGTGAAAAAGCCATGCCCCACGTTCTCCACCTAACTGCCACTCCAGAGGAGCAATTCCTTGTCGGAAGAAGACCCAGAGTGAGGTAGGGGAAGCAAAAGCGCACCACCCACTCACACCAGCTCCAAGTCTACAACTCCCATCACTATAGTTTGTCCTGTGCTCTCCCGGATCCCACGACCAAAGAACTTGCTAGTTCCAGTTCCCTGCATACCCTTCAATCTTGAACTCGTCCTGCACTGTCGCCCCAAGCCTCCGCCTGAGCTAGGACGCCAAAACCTTGCTGCTCTCCCTTACCCAACACTCCCTCCTCATTGCCCACCCGCTGCAAATGACACTCTGTTGCCTCTTTCATGCGTTAAGTAACATTCGCGGGAGAGCCCGACTCCCAATAGCCATTAAGTCGGGCGTGCTACGTGTGGAGGCCCAACTGGCTTCACGTTCCAACCCGTAACCCCCTGTCACCTTGATTGGATACGCACATTGTGGTTGTTTTAACCTTAATTAATGTTCCTTCCTTGACTTTATAAAGGATTGATATCGCTCCACAATTTTTATTCTTTTATGAAAACCTTGCACTGACATTTTAAGTTGCATGCATTTACTGGTTAAATTGTGGAATTTTGTCTCTATATAGCATTTCTCAATATATGGGCCATGTAATGTGAATGAAATCAACTAGGGGTAATTCTATCAAAGAATTTATCTTGAGAAGCCATCACCTTTTGCACATTGAAGTATAAAAGCTGCAAGACTGCTTCTCTTTGACCTAGAAGGCTAGCGAAGTAGTCTTGAGGCCTCCTTGACTAGGAACCAAAGGTTCTCACTCATATTTATCATAGATTCCATTCTTCCAAGACTAAGGCATCGATCTACCAAAAGGTGGTCATCTAAAATCAACTTCTTTTCACCTTTTTGGTCTAGCCAAGTTGGGTAACCTAGGGCATCATTTTCCCGACAAACTATCCCTCCAAAAAGTTTGATCTCCTAGCCTCTCTTGGGTTGGTGTCTCCTCAAGACCTCCTCCAAATTTGAGGTCATTTTGAAAGTGGAGTTGTGGAAAAAGCCAAGCCCTAGCTCCGAGATCAAACTTTGCCATAGCATCCCCAAGACTAGTGCCTCATACGATCAATTTAACACCTTTGAGTGAATATTTTTTCTTTGATCCTTTCCCCAACCTTGTCTAGGTTTGGAAAATCATTGATGTTAAATTCTTACCTCCTAACCTAGGTTGGGTCAACTTGGTCCCATTCCTTGGAAAAGACAATTCTTCGAAAACCATCCGAGATACAATTTCAATAGGGATTTTAGGGATTGGAAAACTCTTTCATGAATCATATCTCCTAAACCTAACCCTCAAATCCCCTCAATCCTCTCCTAGAAGACATTGTACCTTGCTTAGAAAGTAAGCAAGCTTTATCCTTCAACCTTTTTTGGAAAGGGATCATTTGGGTCACCCCACACCCACTCATTGATTTATTCTTCATTGGTGACTCCATAATACACCAAGTCTCCTCCCATCGGTGAAAGTCTATAAATGGTAGGGAGCCTTAGTTGAGGTGACGGTGGGTTAAGTCTCCATTTGTTGCCCTTGGTTTAGCATTTGCCCTTTAAGGGTCCCCTCTAGGTCCCCTGCTAGTTTGAGCGGTAACTGGCCATATTGTATCTCATGAGGGTGTTAAGGTAGACCCTAGCAAAATTAAAGCCATCAAGGAATGGAAGATCCCCACAACCTTTAGGCATCTTCGAGGATTTTTCGTGTTGACAAGTTATTGTCGCAAGTTTGTTAAGAATTATGAGAAAATATTAGCACTTCTAATAACATTACTGAAGAAAGATGCATTTTTTTGGGCTCTAGAAGCGACTAAGACCTTTCAACATTTTAAAGAGGTGATGTGTCAAGCTTTGGTCTTAGCTACACTAAACTTCACAAAAACCTTTATTATGAGAAGGTCCTCATGGTAGGCAGGGGGGAATAGTGGGACAGGGATGGTAACCGGGTGTGACGGTTGGGTTGATGACTGGTGGAGAACAACGGTTGAGGCTGGTGCAGAACACATGAAGGTGCGGGGCTACTGGTGTGGACGGCGGAAGCTAAGATGGAACACAAAGAAGGGGGATGACAATAGAGAACGACAGGGTGGACGCAG
The DNA here is from genome assembly GCA_000404065.3 of Pinus taeda. NCBI lineage: Eukaryota > Viridiplantae > Streptophyta > Pinopsida > Pinales > Pinaceae > Pinus > Pinus taeda. Next base: position 376,426 of record APFE031556090.1, read on the forward strand.
AGAGGCAACAAGAGATGCAGAGGGAATCAGAACGTGACAGGAGCAACGTCGAACAGGTGCAACAATGGTACCCGATGGCCCAACAACAACATCTTCTTGGGAGCGAACCACTTTGATACCAGATGGCACAATTAACTCAGCTATTTAGCAAATTCATATTAATTATTATTAAACAGATAGAAGATGATTACAATTTGTGGGATGCCCCTAATTGTATACTGCCTTCGGTGTCGCTTGGTGAATGGGCATGATCTTTGATCACGCCCTTTGCCTAATAACCACTAATTAACTAATTTTTTATATAACAGACAATTGCTCCAAAACATGTCTAAAACTCTTCACTGTCCTTAGGTTAAGGTTTGGCTCTAAGGCAATCTTCCAGTGAGTTTTTGATGCTGAATTAAAGGTCGAATTCCCACAGTAAGGAGGTCGCTGAGCTTTGATCATTTAAACAACAACTCCATAGAGATAATCAAGATTTTCAATACCATAGGTAATTGTAAACAAGCATGGCTAGAAGGTTGAGAGCACAATGAATTCTTTCTCAGATTCTTCACAACATTTGTCACAAGAATTTGCCTTAAATTTCAGATATTTCAGACCCTGGAGCTAATCCTCAAAGGAGACCAAAAGTTCTGGAAATTCTTGGCCACCAAACAATATCCTTATGCTTAGATGTATAACCCTTATGCATGCAAAAATATCCCAACGAACCACTTAAAAATGTAAGCCATATCCCCAATCAAAACAATGCTTGTTTCTTCAAATCATTCGTGACTGTTTATGAACTGAAACTTGAGATTTGGATAAGTGTGAGTTTCTTATGATTCATTTGGGGAAATCGTTCACCAATATATAGTGAAGACTATGACTCTTAGAGGGTTGACATACCCATAAGAAGGGAATGGAAATGAATTTTAAAATCTGAATGTTGGATTTAGCTTAAGAAGATTTTTCTTCTTATTTTGGACCATGAAAGCAATATTTGCATGTTGATATAATTCTCTCCTTAGTATCCTTTAATGTAATGATGCCACATATGTTTAATTTGATATTTAATAAGTGGGCCTCTTGAATTTATGATTTTGCCAACCAGTAAAAAAATACCACATCATCTCCCTTTGGGGTTTTGAGCCACAAATTGGGTCCATCTTCAAATGAGGATACCTCCCAAACCAAGAGGTTTCTTGTGACGAGCCACATACCACCTGAATTGGCTCAATGAGGAGAATCTTGGGATCAAATTCATTGATCTTCATCCTCAACAAATGCAGGGCTACTAGGGTTTCCAGCCATCCATTCAATGGAGCTTCCAACTGATGCAATCCAAACAAATATTAAGAGCGTTCATTAATGGACGTTGACATCAATGACAACACCATTCAACATTTGCATTTTCGTATTTCAGCTCTCTTCTTGGACTCATATACGAACTTTCGGATTAAGGTGGGGAGGGAAGGAATGTTGGACATCTCATCCGTAAGGGTTAGTGTGTAAGAATTCCAACAGCTATCGGAAGTCCAAGAGACCTCTTGGAATGAAACCAAAGGTCAAGACAATGTATTTGTATGTCCATCATTGTCAATAATAAAGCACTCCATGTTTATCCTAAATTCTGTCCATTATTTTTTTGTTGTTTAACATGTTGGATGATGAGATACATTTTATTATATTTTTTATTCGTATTTTGAGGCTAAGTCAGGACTTAGGATTCAACGCATGATTTAGCGTTGATGTGCGATGTAGTAGTAGACATCTTATTCGTCTTAGATATTAGTTATGTTTTCATATTTGCGTGGCAATGCATTTCTTTGACGTTGTTGTTGCTTTAGAAAATTAGATGTTAAAAAAATTGAAAAAAAAGAATATTTTTGAAATTTTAAAATTTTGCTGATGCTTGCCATTTTTAACTGATTTATATAATTTTTTTCTTTTTGAATCCTTGCTGATTTTTTGCCAATGCCGATGTCAACAACACTGATCTATATACTTTTTTTTGGTAGTTAAAACCCATGGGGGATTTGAACTAGTGACCTATCACACGGAGTGCCTTAACAATGCACCCATTCACCATCAATCCAAAGCCCCATGGGCACAACACTGATCTATATACATCATAGATTCAAAATCTAATTTCTATACTAAACGAGCATTAGAATGTAACTTGATTTCAGTGAATCTCTAACACGTTTGTTGTAAATGGAACATGAAATGCTTACTTGGAAAGTAGTTTGAGGTTGTATGCCACTGCAACAATTGACTTGTTGAGTACATGATGACATTAGGTCATTGTGAAACTGAATATTTGCTACTTTGGTATGAAGATTGATTGCACAAAGTTCAAACTGTGTTTTCTAAATAACGTTTTCAATGAAACCTGAAATGGCTCTTGTTACGTTGAAAACATCTGTCATCTTTACATCTACTATCAATTTGAGTGACAAGGGTAACTAAACCACGTGAAAATGCTTTGAAGACATTATAGATGCATGGAAGCTCTGCCCATTTAGCCCCTCACTATGTTATCTGCCAAAACCAAAGCTAGGAAATGCCTCTCGGTTGATATCAATCTTAAGTACATGGATCATGTCTCTTAGATCTTACGTGAAAGGTAGAATCTACTTTTGGCATAGTATTTTGTAGTGTTGCACTAATTGCGATAAAATCATAAAATCGCAATTTTTTAAATTTTGCGATATAATTGGCCAATAAAAACGAATTTTCTTTTTAACCGATTTTTATGAAAAAATCGCGATTTTGACCATAAAAATTGCGCCCCTTGCGGACAACGCAATTTATAACTAAAAAACACTAATTTTTTTCTCATTTGGACAACAGACAGGCACACGACAGGGGTTTGGAGTTTTGGAGTGAGCTCTTAGTCATTTGGGAGCTGAATCCGCTAACTAGAGGAGAAAAACGAAGTGTGAGCTAAGGAGGAGATGAATTTTCTCCATAAAACCAGTATGGGCACCAATGTTTTGTGTTTTGTAACTTTGTTTTGGTTTTTTCTATGTTTTTGGTTGGGTTTGGAATCTGGATAACCCATTGTTTATCAGAAGAATTCAATGGGTTATCAAATATTTTTGAATTGATTTAAATCTTAATGGGGTTTGTGACATTTGTCCAATGTCATTTGATTTTTCATTTTGTTTGTTAAAACTTAAAATTTCTTAAATTGTATGTAAGTTTTTTTTAGTTTTTGTACAATGTAATTTGTAAATTTGTAACTTGTAACTTGTAATCCTTATTTTGCCATAGGTTTCACCGAATCACCATTCAAGTTTTCAACTTCAAGTTCAAAGTTCAAAACTTCAAAGTCAAACATGCCAAGAAAACTCGACCTTCTGTGGGAATTTGGTGAACCTGATGGAGGAAATGATAGAATAAACTTGTCTTGCAAGTTGTGTGGACACCATATGTCTGGGGGGGTGTACAGATTGAAGTATCACCTTACACAAATCCCTAGATTTGATGTAGGGCCTTGCACAAATACAAATCTTGAAATCATCTGAAAAGCCATGAGATCATTGGAAAATTTAAACCACACTAGAGACGCCAAAGCAGAAATGAAGAAGCAACTAACAAAGTCAGCTGAACAAGGAAGTGGCAGTGGTTCTACTGCAGTATCAACCAACCCAGTAGCTACCTCATCATTTTTTGTTCCTAGAACCACACCTGGTTCACAACCATCTATCACTTCAATGCTTAAAAAAACTGAGAAAGAACAAGCTGACAAGTTGCTGGCCAAATTTCTCCTTTGGAGTGATATTCCTTTCAACATTGTAAGGAATAATCCATTTTTCCGGCCTGTTGTTGATGCTATTACAACTTTTGGCCAAGGGTACAAAATCCCTTCTTATCATGATATTAGAGGTCGGATTCTTCAAAATGAAAAGCTTGACTGCACCAAAAGATTGGAGGATTTTAGGGAATCATGGGCACAAACAGGATGCACTGTGATGTCAAATGGTTACACTGACCAAAAGGGGAGAACCCTTATAAACTTCTTGGTTAGTTGTCCCAAGGGGACTATGTTTATCAACTTTGTTGATGCATCTGCACATATCAAAGATGCAAAAACTTTATGTGATTTGTTGGATGTGTTTATTTTGGAGGTGGGTGCAGAAAATGTTGTCCAAGTCATAACGGACAATGTTGCAAATTATGTTGCTGCTGGCAGAATGCTTATGGAGAGGCATCCTACTTTATTTTGAACACCTTGTGCTGCACATCGTATTGATTTGATGTTGAAGGATATAGTGAAAATTTCTTTTGTCAAAGATGTTGTTGAGTCATCAAAAAGCATTACAAAATTTATATATAACCATACATCTGTGCTTAGCTTGATGAGAAAATTCACCAACAACAAAGAGTTGGTGCGCCCCACCATTACACGATTTGCCACCAGTTTCATATCTCTTCAATCTCTCTTGAATTCTATGTGGGATGTGAAAAGAATGTTTCTTTCAGAGGAGTGACATGCTTTGACAATGAGCTGCAAACCAGAGGGAGAGGCTATATGCAGACTAGTTTCATACCAAGAAGACTTCTAGGTGGGAGTGCAGGAGGTGTGTGCCGTTACTAAACCTTTGGTAAAGGTTCTTCGATTAGTTGATGGTGAGAAGCTTGTAATGGGCTATTTGTATGAGGCCATGGACATGGCGAAAGAATCCATTCGGGCCTACTTTGATGATAAGGGAGATGAGGGTTTTCAGAGACAACTCCTCCTATGGAAAGTGATTGATGAATGATGGAACAACACACTCCATTGTCCCATTCATGCTGCAGGGATCTACTTGAACCCTGCATTTTCTTACGCATGTGGGTTCGTATTTGATGCTGAAATCATGGATGGATTCTTAACCTGTGTCCAGAGGATGGTGCGATCTCCAACAGAACGTACAAAAATATTTGAAGAAATTGAGACATATAGGATGGCAGGTGGCACATTTAGCTTTGACATGGCTGTGACTGATAGGACGATTAAAATGCCAGGTATTTTTTAGTTTGTTTCAAATTTCATTGTCTCTTCAAATTCCATTTTTTTCTTATGTTTATTTAAAATTTTATTTGTAATTTTGTTGTAGATGCATGGTGGAGAATGTATGGTGGCAGGGTACCCCTTCTGCAAAAGCTTGCCATTCAAATCCTCAGCCAAACATGTAGCTCCTCAGGATATGAACGCAACTGGAGTGTGTTTGAAAAAATACACAACAAGAAGCGCAACAAGTTAACACTTAAAAATTTAAAATATTGCAAATTTCCAAATAATTTTTTGAATTCATTAAACAATATTTTTTTATGATTATTATTTCATGATCTTTGTGTAGGAATTTACAGTGTAAGTTCCTTAGACAGAACACCAAAAGGACACCGCTCACAAACAGATCACAGATCAATACACCAGTATTTTTGACGTGGTTAAAACCCTCAAAGAGGGAAACAGTACACGACGTGAGCCAACACGACCACTTCAGGCACTTCAGGCAATTTATTAATAAAAGAATGAAAATTTACATAAGCTTCTCTCGTGAACAGTTAACCTACAAATGACCCTCCATGCGCTTTAAATAGAATTCATGGACCAATCGGGTGTCAAGCCACGGATCAAGTGTCGGTAATACCGAGGAGAGAATGAACCGTCGGATCACTACATATCGTGACGGTCGGATTGTAAGTTACAAAATGTACAACGGTAAAGAAACACACTTTACCTAACTCTATACCTAACTCTATACTAGACCAAGTTGAACTTAACTATTTCCTATGTGTCGGAATATCCTAACATCCCCCCTTAAGAACAACTTGGGAAGGATTGAAGGATTTACAAATATGACACAATAGGAGAAGGAAGGAGGCACTAGAGCCTATCCCCCCTTAGTGGCAACTTCCTAAACTCCAAGCATATATCGAAGTTTAGTGAACTTTGCCTCTGTGAGAGCCTTTGTGAAGATGTCTGCAACCTGATCATCTGTTGAACAATATTGCACTTCAAGAACATGGTAATGAATGAGCTTTCTGATGAAGTGCATGTGAAGTTCAATGTGTTTGCTGCGCTGATGCTGAACTGGATCTTTGCAAAGCTGAATGGCACTTTGATTATCACACCAAAGTGTAGTCGGATGATGCTGCTCAAAGCCCAATTCTGATAGGATCTGACGAAGCCACAAGGCTTCCTTACTAGCTTCCACGGCACCA